>JAAAKG020138141.1:0-35182 GCA_010014905.2 Druon quercuslanigerum
GGTACAAATTTTCCAAGAATAAAAATGTCGTAGAATTACTCAAAGAATACTCTTGAATTTTTTCAGATTTGTTGAAAATTTTTTTTGCAAATTTCAAATTTTTGATTTTTTGAAAAATCAAAAATTTTTTCTAAAAAATCTGAAAAAATTTCATAGTGTTCTACGGTTAAGTTCAAGACTTTTTTAATCTATGGAAGTTTTTTTTAAACTTTGAAGTTTTTGAGAAAAATAACGATGATGGAAAAAAACAGTTTTTGGGACATTTATGTTTGAAAAAAAATTGTAAAAATAAAAAATCGAACATTTTTCACTATTTTTGTATGCAAAAACCGCCAAATTTAATTTTTAAGTCAAAATATTCGAATTTTCACCACGGATTCGAATTAGCTCACCCAAAAACATAATGAACAGTACTTTTGATCTATCTACTGTTTTGTTATACCCATAAATGTTGCGGTCAAACTCATGTTATATAATTGATAGCTTTGGTCGTTAATGGGATAATTAAAAAATTGAAATAACCTAAGAAAATCATGTCAGTTTTATAGTTTACTGATAAAAAAGAATTTTCAATTTAAAATATCAATTAAAAAAAATTCTCCACAAAAGATACGATTTCTCAGCAACATAGTTAAATTTTCAACCAAAAAGATAAATTAACAAACAAAAATATCAATTTTTAAAAAAGTAATTAAATTTTTAACTTAAGTTTGATTTTTGACCAAAAATGATGAATTGTAAAATTGATTACATTTTTAACAAAATAATTAAACTTTCAATCAAATAGCATCAATTTTTACCAATCGAGATGAATTCCAACCCGAAAATATAATTGTAGACTTTTCAAAAAAAAAAAATTTGAACCAAAAATAGCTGGATTTTATTAATGAGTTCAGTTAACTCAGTTCAAGTTTAATCGAAGAAACAAGAAAAAGGGAAAGTTTCCTGAGAAAAGGGGAGGAGATAAGAATTTTTTAAATAAGAAGAAAAAAGTTTAAGGACGGCCACTAATCTGTTAAGTTAACCTGCCTTTGAAGTTAATCTTTAAATTAAATTAAATTAAAAATGTCTACAGAATTTAATTAAAAGTATTCTCATATTAAAGTTCCCCTCACTTCTTTTGATTCTACCTCGCTCAAAAAAGTCTCTGAATTGTTTAAAAAAAAGGACCTGAAAGCTTAAGCTCTTCTGAATTCAAAAATATGATCGATTTTTTCCATAAAAATTTTTGGCCAATAGTACGAAGGAAGAACATAATAAAAACCGATGTTTTCGAAATTAAGCAAAATCTGAAAAATTTAACATTTATTCTTTCAGCATTCTCTGATGCAATAGTTTGTAAAAAATTCTGAAATACTCAATAATATAATGTATGCGGAGCCTTATTTAAAAATACTTTATTTTGCGAAAAAATGAAGATAGAAAGCCATTTGTTTAATATCTTAATATGTACTATTTTGTGATAAGAGTGCAGTTCAATAATGAAATTCATAATAAAATCATTTTCACGCAAGAACTATAATTTTCAACACTGTGCTAGCCCACGCGCTAACGCGGCAGTGTTGGCGCGTGGGCTAGCACAGCAGGACAAATGGTAGAAAAAAGTGTCCAGCCATGCTAGCCCAAGTATAAAAACTGACTGAAGCCAGAAATACTGAAACGATGTTTCTTGAGTAACAATTATTTTATCAAAAATTTAATTATTATTTCTCAAGATAAAGCATTTGTAAATAAATCTCCGTGAAAAGTAAATTATTGAATATTTCAGAATGTTGAAAAATGTATTCCATTAAAGGATACAGGAAGAACATTTGTGAATATTTTTTAGATTTTTTCTAACGCGTGCATCGTTTTTAAAAAATTCCAGAGATTTTTTTTATCAGAGTTTCAAAGAGTTTTAACTAATTATTTATTGTTCGATTGACACTTATATGAAATTACATTCAAAATTCGTATTTAAAAATATGAGGACTGTCAACTTCAGTGTCACATGGCACTTTGAGGGAAAGGGTGGTTTACCGAAATGTCAAAAAATTTCACAAGGTTCTGGCTTCAGTCAGTTTTTATACTTGGGCTAGCATGGCCGGACACTTTTTTCTACCATTTGTCCTGCTGTGCTAGCCCACGCGCCAACACTGCAGTGTTGGCGCGTGGGCTAGCACAGTGTTGAAAATTATAGTTCTTGCGTGAAAATGATTTTATTATGAATTTCATTATTGAACTGCACTCTTATCACAAAATAGTGCATATTAAGATATTAAACAAATGGCTTCCTATCTTCATTTTTTCGCAAAATAAAGTATTTTTAAATAAGGCTCCGCATGCATTAAACTACTGAGTATTTCAGAATTTTTTTTTAAATATTGCATCAGAGAATGCTGAAAGAATAAATGTTAAATTTTTCAGATTTTGCTTCATTTCGAAAAACTCGGTTTTTATTAGGTTTTTCCTTCGTACTATTGGCCAGAAATTATTATGGAAAAAATCGATCATATATTTAAATTCAGAAGAGCTTAAGCTTTTAGGTCCTTTTTTTAAACAATTCAGAGACTTTTTTGAGCGAGCTAGAATCAAAAGAAGTAAGGGGAACTTTAATATGAGAATACTTTTAATTAAATTCTGTAGACATTTTTTTTTGATTTAAAAAAAAAAACAGAAAAAATAGCGAAGAATAGACGCCTAATTTTTTTCTAATTCTACTAATTGAAAAACATTACTTGCTTTCTTAAAAGGAACTAATGAACTCTCATTGATTCACAATGAAGTCTCACTCATTTCCAGTAAAGTCTCACTGATTTTCAGTAAATTTTCACCAATTTCCAATTAAGTCTCACTGATTTTCAGTAAATTTTCACCAATTTCCAATTAAGTCTCACTGATTTCCAGTAAAGTCTAAATAATTTCCAGTAAAGTCTTCCTGATTTCCAGTGAAGTCTCACTAATTTCCAGTGAGATGTTACTCATTGAAACATTCACAAGTGTGTCATTGGCAATCAGTGAGATTTGACCGGTTTACCCAGTGGAATTCCGTCACTGGTTCATTCAGTCGAATTGATTCACTGGTTTAATCATTGAGGTTCACTGGTTACTAACTGATTCAACCAGTCAAAGTCGCACAGTCAATGGTTTATCAGTGGAAATTACAAATTCTGATTTAACCAGTGAAATTTTCATAGATTGAGTTTAAAAGAGTGCCTGATAATAAAAACCAAGTTTTTTAAAGGTAAGCAAAATCTGAAAAAATTAACATTTATCCTTTCAGCATTCTCTGATGCAATATATTTTTTTTTAATTCTGAAATACTGAATAATTTAATGTATATGGAGACTTATTTACAAATACTTTATTTTGAGAACAAGTGAAAATAGGAAGCCATTTAATAGCTTACAATGTGCTATTTTGTCATACGAGTGCAGTTCAATAATGAAATTCATAATAAAATCATTTTCACGCAAGAACTATAATTTTCAACACTGTGCTAGCCCACGCGCTAACACTGCAGTGTTGGCGCGTGGGCTAGCACAACAGGACAAGTAGTAGAAAAATGTATCGTTTCGATTTTTTTCTAATTCTACTAATTGAAAAACGTTACCTACTCTCTTAAAATGAACTAATTACCTCTCATTGATTCACAGTAAAGTCTCACTCGTTTCCAGTTAAGTCTCACTGATTCTCAGCAGTCTCACTGATTTTCAGTAAAGTCTCATCGATTTCCAATTAAGTCTCATTAATTTCCAGTGAAGTTTCACTGATTTCCAATGAAGTCTCACTGATTTCAAGTGAAGTCTCACTGACTTCAAGTGAAGTCTCACTGATTTCCAGTGACATCTCACTCATTGAAACAGTCTCAAGTGTGTCATTGACAAACAGTGATGCATTCATTCACTATTTTAATGATTGAGGTTCACTGGTTACTAACTGGTTCACCCAGTCAAAGTCGCACAGTCAATGCTTTACCAATGGAAATTAAAAAATACTGATTCAACCAGTGAAAATTAAAAATACTTATTCAACCAGTAGAAATTAAAAAATACTGATTCAACCAGTGGAATTGAAAAATACTGATTCAACCAGTGCGAATTGAAAAATACTGATTCAACCAGTAAAAATTAAAGAAACACTGATTCAACCAGTGGAATTGAAAAATACTGATTCAACCAGTGAAAATTAAAAAATACTGATTCAACCAGTAAAAATTAAAGACATACTGATTCAACCAGTGGAATTTAAAAATACTGATTTAACCAGTGAAAATTTTATAGATTGAGTTTAAGAGAGTGCCTGATTTGAAATGGATTCGATCCTTAATTGAATAATTTAAAGCAAATATTAGTTGAATCAGCTTGATGAGTAAACTGAATAAATGACTAAGTGCAGTTTTGAGAGAATCATAACTTTAATCTTAATAATCCTAACCCCCCTGAAGATGAGGATAGGGACTCGTGCAAGTTTAATTGCATCTTAGAATCGACTTTGCATGGCGCTCATCCAGTTTTACGATCATGTCTATCCCCTCATTAAAGAGACAACGGAATATAACGTCATTGCTATCTAAGTAAGGCATAAAGATCTCACCTCCATCTGATCGTTAAAATTCGCTATCGTAAAAAACTTTCAATGCAGAGCGTCTCCGCAAATTAAAACTAAAAGTAGTTCTGCTTAGTGAAAAATTGATCATTAAAATGAGAAATAAAAGAGCCTTTTATTGAGAGGATCTTTTATAATCCGAATTTTAATTTTGAGTTATTTCACTTTTGATGGTTGGAAAATAGCGGGAAAAATTAATTTAAAAGTTTTTCTATTTTGTTGAACAACTTACCAGTTTTGTAATTATCAGTCTCTGTATTCAAGATTTTCGACTTACCTGAAACATAAAAGAAAATTTGTTTATTATTTTTGTAACATTTAAACGATCTGCAGGTCAAAGATTTAAACTTAAAGTTACCATAATCTAGGCTTTTAAATCGAAAAATGCTATTTATTCAATGATAATAAACATTTGGAATTTTCTTGGCCATTAATTTTTGAAATCAAAATTTCCAAAAAGGTAATTTTATTTTATGAAAAATTTCTTGCTGCACGTTTTAAAATAATATTTAAAAAAGGAAACATTGTAATTTTAAAGAAGAATTTTTAAAGGTTTTAAGAGAAGAACAAAATTTTTCTTAAGATTCTGAATGAAAATTTAAAATGATTTTTTTGTTTTTATAATAATGTCAAATAATTTAGAAGAAAGAGTAGATTTTTCAAGAATTAAAGAAACAAATGTAAAAGCTTTTTAAGAATCACGAAAGATTTCTAGAAATTAAAAGAAATTTCTTAAGATTTCAGGGAAAATTTGAAATGCGATTTTATTTTAATAAAATAATCTTTTAATTTTTTGAAATTCCGAAAATAATTAGAATCAATTTAAGAATTTTGAAATGTTTAAAAGTTCATGCAGATTTTTTTTTATTTTAGAAACAATTCAATTAATTTTTAAAGATATTTCGAAAGTTTAAACATTTAAAATTTTCAAACATAATTTAAAACGTGTGAATATTTAAAAATTTATTTTAAAAATTTAGATTTTGAAGATTTTGAAAAGTGCAGTTTCTTTTATGCATTTTCAAAGCTTTCAACAAAATAAAAAACGTTTTTTAAAATTCCTGAAAAAATTTCAAATGATTTTTCAATAAAAAAGTTAATTTTTGAAGGAAAAGATTTCTAAAAATGTAAAAAAAATATCCAAAATTTTAAGGCTCTAAAAGATATTTGGCAATTTTAGAAGTTTTAAAAAAATTGCACATAGTTTAAAGATTAAAAAGATTTCCGAAATTTTATAAAATATTTTTTAATTTAATGTAAATTTCCAAAAATCGCAAATAACTTTTGATGATGCCGACATTTTTCCTAATATTTTGTAAAATCCTGTTAAATAAAAAATATTGTCTAGATTCTTTTTCGATAAATGTAAAACCTCAACAAAGTTTGTAAAATTTTCTCAAGATTCATAGGAAAATTTTTAATAATTTTTTATTTCAAAACATGAATTTTAGGATGAAATTGAAAAAGATTTTATAAAATTTGCAATATAATGTAGAATTTTGAAGATTCTGAAAATAATTAAAATTAATTGAAGAATTTTGAAATGTTTAGAAGTTTAAGAAGATTTTTTTTTATTTGAGAAGCAATTAAAATCCTTTTTAAAGATATTTAGAAAGTTTAAATTATTGAAATTTTCAAACATAATTTAAAACTTGTAAATATTTCAAAAAATTTGTTTAGAAAATGTAGATTTTAAAGATTTTAAAAAGTGAAGTTTCTTTTATGCATTTTGAAAGCTTTTAAAAGCTTTTCGGAGAATATCAAAGATTTTTAAATTTCCTGAAAAAATTTAAAATGATTATTAAAAAAAGTTAATTTTTAGAGAAAAAAAATTTCTGAAACTGTAAAAAAAATCCAAAATTTTAAGGCTTTACAAGATATTTGGGAATTTTAGAAGTTTTAAAGAAATTGCACATACTTAAGATTAAAAAGATTTCCGAAATTTTATAAAATATTTTTTAATTCATTCTAAATTTCTAAAAATCGCAAATATCTTTTAAAGATACCCAAATTTTTTCTAATAGGTTGTAAAATTCTGTTAAATAAAAAAATTATCTAGATTCTTTTTCAATATATTTAAAATCTCAAAAAATCTTGTTAAATTTTCTCAAGAATTAAAAAAAAATTATATTTATATTACTTTAAAAACAAACCTATAAGATTTACATTTTTTCTCCGATCTTACAATCCAACTTAAGCTGGAATTAAATTGTTCAAAAACATTTAAATATATACAAGGTGGGACCAAAATCTCCGAAAATAAGTTGTAAACAAGAAAAGTGTTATGAGAAAAGTTAATCAGGACAATGGGGGCCATCTTTCTGCAAAATTGTTTTTGACCTTGAGATCAATTTTCAAGGTTATTTGAAGGTCACATTGATCTTTTAAAATGGGAACCCCTATTTTTGACATTAGATTATGAAAGAGCGGGAAACTTTACGTCCGAAATGATAGTTAGAGTCAATTTTCACGAGGTCAAATAAAGGTTAAATCGAGGGCAAATTTCACAAATCATGCAGAACATAAGTTTCCTTTTATTCTATTTTTTTAACACGTTTGGGCAACAAAAATATGTGGTGAATTTGGGACAAAAAACGTTGACCTTCAAATGACCTTTAAAGTTGCCCTCAAAGTAAAGGTGATTAACGTCGTTGGTCCCAAATAAACCCCTGCTTTGTTTTGCCCAAACGTGTTAAAAGAATAAAACAAAAAAATCATGCGCTGTACGATTTTTGAAATTTGACCTCGAGTTAACCTTTATTTCACCTCGTGAAAATTGACTCTTAACTATCATTTCGGACGTAAAATGTCCCCGCTCTTT
Organism: Druon quercuslanigerum; assembly: GCA_010014905.2. Taxonomy (NCBI): domain Eukaryota; kingdom Metazoa; phylum Arthropoda; class Insecta; order Hymenoptera; family Cynipidae; genus Druon; species Druon quercuslanigerum. Next base: position 7,409 of record JAAAKG020138141.1, read on the forward strand.
CAGAATCTAATGTCAAAAATAGGGGTTCCCATTAGAAAAATTTTACCTTTAAATAACCTTGAAAATTAATATCAAGGTCAAAGCCAATTTTGCAACTTTAATCTAAATAACTTTTTTATATACCGCTGATTTCCAGAGATTTTGGGGTGGAAATAACTAGCATTCAAAGTGCAGTTTAAATTATGCATTATAATTCTGTTTCAATAATAAATTATTTCCTTGTTTACACATATTTTTCCCCTTAAACTGAAATACTTCACGCACGAGTAGCGGGCAATTGATGATGCTAGTTGTTATAAAAAAGCTATCAATTTTCAATTTTTTTAGAAGCCGATCAGGTTTTATAATTCCTAGAACTGCTGGCCCACGCATTTCCGCAGGGGGAGGGGGGCAGAGCGATAGACGGTTGTGACGCTCGCCTTAGAATACCTTAGAAGGGCCGCATTGCGCGAGTACTCAGTCGAGTATATTGCGTAATATTATGCATTCCGATTGGAAACGGTTCAGTCGACCCTGACTGTTTATGCTTCGAGGGCACCGATCTCATAACAAGATCAGTGCAAAACAATCCCCGAAAATTTTATTATATTCAAAATCTAGTGTAATTATTCAATTTTAATGAGGACATTTTTGTCACTAAACTAAATTATTTAAAATTGTCTTATCTCTGATTGTCCCCACATACCGTTTAATTCACAGAACACCCTTGCTACCTCAAATTAGACTTGGAATGGTACGTTGGATGACAAATATGCCACATTAGACATCTCTCCTTATTAAGTTTATGGAGGATTAATGAGAAAGGCTTCGAAGTTCCAAAGGAGCATCTCTAATAACAGAATAGTTGCGACCGAGTAGATGATAGTCGTTTGGTCGTGAAGGAGATAGATTATCTGGCTTTGAAATCAGCGCAAGGAGTTGTGGGTTAGAGCCTATTGAGCAGAATCACAGAAGAGGAGTTAGATATGTGGGTGGGTTGGTGCTGGGGGGGGGGGTCTGATATCTCGATTTGCATGTCGAGTTTCCTGTTATAGGGTGGCGCGACGGGGCTGCTAAGCTGATAGGTGCTAAGCTCAGTCTCTGGGAAAGCCGGAAGTGCGAATAGCGAATACGGCATGCTGTCAGCGGCTTTATTGACAGACAGATCGATGCACCATGCTGGGGGACAAACACAGCAATCAGGCTACCGAAATGAGCATTTGCATTTTGTCACGTCGTTAATCACTCCAGCGTGATGTCATCCTCGCTTGCAATCAAGACCACTTCGATCAATCAGCGACGAGATATTGCTTAAATGGCAACACATTTGACAACATCCTGTCAAAAATATCAAAATATCGTTTAAATTTCTTTGTGAGAGTGCTTTTTTGATTTTGACGGTTGCCATTTGTGTTTAATTGCTATTTTTTCGACTGTTGGGTTTCATAGGCTACACTTGTATGGTATAATAGTGACCTAACCCTTGACCTTGAATGTTTGACCTGTAACCTTTCAAGTTTAACCTGTAACCTTTCACATTTGACCTCCGAGCTTTGATTCTTGACCCACGCCGCATAAAGTGTTGACGCTGATCCTTGACCTTCGATGTTTTAACCCTGACCTAGGAATCAAAGTAAAGAGTTTCTCATGGGTGAGCTTTAACCTTGAACTATTAACCTTTATCTTTAATCCCTGACCCATTACCCCTCACCTTCGACTTTTGACTCCAGAATTTGAACGTAGGACAATGCATATTTGATATTTGGTTTTTGACCTTTGGGTCCCACTACTTATACCTTCGATCCCTAACCTGTGACCCATCGCCTTTGAACTAAGTTCAAGACATTCAAATACAAAAAGATGAATTTTCATCAATAGAACCTAAAATTCGATTTTTTTTAGCGATTTTATTTACCAGGTGAAAAAGTCCCCTGGGTTACCACACAAGTGAATTTTCAACCAAGAAAGATTTTTCAGACAAGAAAGAGCAAATTCCACTAAATTGTCGATTTTTCTACAAAACAGTTTTTTTAACCAAAAAATTTAGATTTTTAACAAAGAACTTAGGTTAAACTAAATAGTGGAATTTTCAGACCAAAAAAAGCATTTTCTATAAAAAAGTTAATGTTTCAACTGGAAAATAAACATTTTCAGTACAAAAAATTATTTTGAGCCAATTGTTTAATTTTAAATCCAAAAAGAGGATTTTTCTAGAAAACAGTTAGATTTTAAACCCGAAAATATGAATTTTGAACGAAAAAGTTAATTTTCAACTAAATAGTGAAATTTTAAAGAAAAAAGATTAATTTTTAACAAAAAAACTATTAAATTTAAAACTAACAAATATATTTTTTAGCCAAATAATTTAATTTTCAACAAAAAAAGATGACTTTTTAACGAAATAGTTCAATTTTAAATAAAATAATAAAATTTTCAATAAAAATATATAAATTCTGAACTAAAAATATAACTGAAGACTTTTCAATTAAAAATTCGAGTAGTTACTTTTAACAAAAAAGATGAGTTTTACGATCGAAAAAGATGACGACTTTTTAACCAAATAGTTAAATTTTGTAATAAAAAAGACTAAACTTCAAGCAATAAAAGTTTTATTTTTAACCAAATAGTTAAATTTTCCAGGCAGAAAGACGAATATTTTAGAAGACGGTTCTAAAAATATGAAATTCCTACTAAAAAAAATGAATTTTAAAACGAATTTTTAGTCAGGAAGTTTAATTTACTACCTCAAAATACATGATTTACCAACAAAATAAGAATAAGGAAAGTTATTGGCGTGAGGATTTCACAGTTGGAGTGGTTCGTGTCTGGGCTAAGATTCTAGAATCTTATCAAACATCCCCGATGCCATCATAACGAGATATTGCACAAAATTCGTTACTCACAATTGCGCAATATAATTTCATGTCGTCATCTGTAACTTTTGAGAATATTCTAAAAACTTAAAACGGAAACGAAAACGTTGAGCTGCGAATTGGTCACGATGTCGGTAACATGTCGGTAACAGGAATCTTGCGATAGAACTTTGCTCACTTATCTACTCAAATAGTTAAATTGTCTACGAAAAAGATCCTACTTCAGCCAAAATTTAAAAAATTAGCTTTTCTGTAAAAAAAATTATATTTCCAACCTAAAATATTTATATTTTCTCATTAGGTTTTAATTACTTAAGTTCGCATTAGGACGAAAAAAAACAAGAAAGGGTGAAAGTTTCTTGAAAAAACAGTAGAGGGGGAAAGGGGAAAAGGGAAAGGGGACAAGGGAAAGAGGAAAATGAAAAAATGGGCAAAAGTGGAATAGGGGAAAGAGTATGAATTCTGTTGAAAGTAGTTTCAGGTAATTTTGGTTATTTATTTTGGTTTTAATTATTTGAGTTCGCATTAGAACGAAAAAAAAACAAGAAAGGGGGTAATTTTCTTGAAAAAAGGGTAGAGGGTAAGAGGGGGAAAAGTTAAAAAGGGGAAAGGGAAAGGGGAAAGGGTAAAAAGGAACAGAGAAAATCGAGGAAAAAGTGGAATAGGGGAAAGAGTGGAAAAGCGGAAGGGGACAAGGAAAAGGGGGAAATTAAAAAATGGGGAAAAGTGGAATAGGGGAAAGAGTATGAATTCTGTTGAAAGTAGTTTCAGGCAATTTTGATTATTTATTTTGGTTTTAATTATTTGAGTTCGCATTAGAACGAAAAAACAAACAATAAAGGGGGTAAGTTTCTTGAAAAAAGGGTAGAGGGTAAGAGGGGAAAAAGGTAAAAGGGTGAAAGGGAAAGGGGAAAGGTGAAAAAGGAACAGAGAGAAAATCGAGAAAAAAGTGGAATAGGGGAAAGAGTATGAATTCTGTTGAAAGTAGTTTCAGGCAACTTTGGTTATTTATTTTGGTTTTAATTATTTGAGTACACATTAGAACGAAAAAACAAGAAAGGGGGAAAGTTTCTTGAAAAAAGGGTAGAGGGGAAGAGGGGAAAAAGGTAAAAGGTGAAAGGGGAAAGAGGAAAAAGGAACAGAGAGAAAATCGGGAAAAAGTGGAATAGGGGAAAGAGTATGAATTCTGTTGAAAGTAGTTTCAGGTAATATGGTTATTTATTTTAGTTTTAATTATTTGAGTTCGCATTAGAACGGAAAAAAACAAGAAAGGAAGAAAGTTTAAAAAAAAAGGTTAGAGGGGAAGAGGGGAAAAAGGTAAAAAGGTGAAAAGGAAAAGGGGAAAGGGGAAAGGGGAAAAAGGGAACAGAGAGAAAATCGGGAAAAAGTGGAATAGGGGAAAGAGTATGAATTCTGTTGAAAGTGGTTTCAGGCAATTTTGATTATTTATTTTGGTTTTAATTATTAAAGTTCGCATCAGGACGAAAAAAACCAAAAAGGGGGAAAGTTTCTTAAAGAAGGGTAGAGGGGAAAGGGAAAAAAGGTAAAAGGGGAAAAGGAATATAGGAAGGGGAAAGTGAGAAAAATGGGGAAAGGGGAAATAGGGGAAAGAGCATGAATTCTGTTGAAAGTAGTTTCAGGCAATTTTGGTTTTTTTTATTATTGCACAATTAAAATTGTTAACGTGTCGTTTATTCAAAAAATAAAATAGTAAAAGTGAATACCAAATTAAAAAAAAAACGTTATAAAACACACAAAAGAGCAAAACCTATTCCGTTTACGCTGCAACCCGACGCACAGTCATGCACATTGGGTTGCCGCACAAAGAGTGTAACGAATAATTAATAATTCATTATTAATTCATAAAATTATTATTAATTCTATTATTAATTCATAAAATTATTATTAATTCTATTATTAATCAACTTTCTAACTTTTATGCATACTACCTGGAAATTTGTTTATATCCACACAAAAATAAATGCACTATTCTGCTTTGAAAAAAAATTATATTAAATATCAACATTAGGTGAATCGAATTTAATTCAACATTTATCTTCACAATTAACTATAGAATATAACACATACATTTTTTAAACAACTTTTTATTGTTTTCGAAAATTTATCTTAAAATAAATATAGAAAGTCAAAAGTTTTTTGAAAAATGTTCCACTTTTTGTCCAATTTTCAATTAGAGTGATTTAACAGTTATTTAATTGTAAGAAACAAAATTACTAAATAATTTTTATATTTAATAATATTTTGCTTGCTTAATGGTAAAAATTTGCGGTTGGTTCAAAAAAGTTACACTTTTTTCCCCTATTTTCTGTTAGAGTGAGGTTACATTTTAATAAAATTAAACTGAATAATTAATTACTTAATTTAAAAAAAGTTAAAAAACGTAATTATTACTATTTTTAATAATATTTTCTAAGAATAATGCTAGAAAATAGCAGTATTTTCAAAAATGTTCTACTTTTTGTCCAATTTTCAATTACTGTGAGGTGAATAATTGATTAAAGTAAGCAACAATTATTATTTAAATAATTTTCTGTTAATTTTACTAATGTTTAATTTGAATAATGCAAGAAAGTTGCAGTTTTTTCTAAAATTTTTAACTATTTGTATACTCTTCGCTTGAAGTGAGCCAAATAACGAACATAATTATATAAACAATTTATTGTTTATAACTATATTCTTTTAAAGCATTTTTAACACTTTTTCTGAAATCTTTAGATGTGCTTTGATGTTTTAGTTATGAAAAAATTATAAGTGACGCTCAGCAAGAATAAATTATAAACAATATTGAATTTTTTTAGGTCAATGATTTTTTTTCTAAAAAAAAAGCGTCGAAAACAATTTTGGAATTGCTCATATTTTAATGTCACCCCCATCCTTTCTATAATTTTTAAAAAAAGCAGAGCCATAAATAAACAAATTCTTACATTCTTTTTAAATATTCTGAAATTTCTTGAAACCGTTTGAAATAGTTTAACATTTTTGAAATATTTGTGAAATCTTTCGTATTTGTTTAAAACCATTTAACTATTTGAAATGTTTTAAAATCTTTGGAAATGTTCGAAATCTTTGGAATCTTCTTCTTGGAACTTTCTTTGAAATATTTGTAATCCTTGCAATCTTTAGGAAAATTTTGTGAAAACTTTTGAAATATTTTTGAAATTTTTCTTAAATCTTTTTCATTCGTTGAAACCATTGAATTATTGTAAATTTTAAATTGTTAGGAACTTTTTGCAATATGGTTTAAACGCATTTTTTAAATCTTTGAAATCTTTCTAAATTGTTTAAAATCAATTTTTAACATTTTAAAATCTTTGAAATATTCTGAAACGTTTTGAAATCTTTAGTAATGTTTTGTAATCTGATCTACACTTAAACAATTATGTTTGCTAACATTAATTATTACCTGACTCTAATTTAAAACTGAACAAATGTGGCAATTTTTTTAATCCGCGACCTTCTAACTCTATTCTAAGAGAAAATGGCTAAAAACAATAAATTGTTCAAACAATTTATGCAAATTTAATGTCAAAAACTCACGAAACTATTTTTTTTAATTACACAACCACACAAAAAAATCGTTTTACGGGCCTGGAGGGTAGAATATGTACACTATATGTTTTAGTGTCGCTGAATCCAAATCCGAGGTCCAAAAAACCCCAGCGCGTCAGGGTTCTGACATAACCCCCCAAAACCTAATACTTTTTCTTAATACGGGGGTTAGACAATATTTACTATGTTTTTGGGGTCGCTGAATCCAAATCCGAGGTCCAAAAAACCCATCACGTCAGCGTTCTGACATAACCTTAAAAAACCTAATAAAAATTGTTTTTTAAGTCTGGGGGTCAGACCAGGTTTATTATATGGTTTTAGGGTCGCTGAATCGGAAACAGAGGTCCACAAGTTCTATAAAGTCAGAGTATTGACATAACCTCAAAAAAACCTCATCAAAATTTTTTTTCCGAGTCCGGAGGTCGGGCCATATTTACTATATGTTTTTGGGGTCGCCGATTCCCGAATCCTTAGTGTAAAAAAGTCCAGAACTTCAGAGGTTTGATTTAAAAAGTAATGTTTTATTCGTATTCTACGGCTAAGTGTGAAAAGAAATGATAAGTTTAAACTCGATTTATCTAATATTCTGAGTAAAATTTACAAAAACGGTTCTCTTTCTTATGGAAAGTAAGTGTTAAACGTCATTGGGCTTGGACCACCTCTGAAAATAATTTTTTTCTGACATGACCCCAAAAAACCTCATAATTTTTTTATTTAGTCCGGGGGTCAGACTATATTTCCTATATGTTTTTGGGGTCGCTGAATCCAAATTCGCGGTCTAAACAACTCCAACATATCATCGTTCTGATATAACCTCAAAAAACATAATAAAAATTGTTTTTCGAGTCTGGGGGTCAGACCATGTTTATTATATGGTTTTGGGGTCGCTGAATCTAAAACTAAGGACGCTGAAACGTAAATTGGGGTCGTTGAATCGGTGACAGAGTTCCAAAAAATCATAAAAAGTCAGGGTTTTGACATAACCTCAAAAACCCTCATTAAACGTTTTTTTCCGAGTTCGGGGGCCAGACCATATTTATTATGTTTTTGGGGTCACTGATCCCGAATTCTTAGTCTATAAAACTTCAGCAGTTCAGAGTTTTAATTTAAAAATTAATGTTTTTTTCGTATTCTATAGCTAATTGGGAAAAGAAATGATAAGTTTAAACTCGATATAGCTAATATTCTCAGTAAAATTTACAAAAACGGCTTTCTTTCTTCTAGGAGGTGAGTGTTAAACTTCATTGAGCTTGGACCACCTGTGAAAATAATTTTTTTCTTATATAACCTCAAAAAAACCTCATCAAACTTTTTTTCTGAAACCGGGCGTCAGACCATATTTACTATATGTTTTGGGGGTCGCTGAATCCAAATCCTAGATCCAAAAAACCCAACACGTCAGCGTTCTGACATAACATAAAAAAACCTAATAAAAATTGTTTTTCGAGGCTTGCGGTCAGATCATGTTTATTATACGGTTTTTGGGTCGCTGAATCGGAAACAGAGTTCTAAAAAATTCTATAAAGTCAGAGTTTTGACATAACCTCAAAAACCCTCATCAAACTTTTATTCCGAATCCGGGCGTCAGACCATATTTACTATATGTTTTTGGGGTCGCTGATTCCGAACCCTTAGTCCAAAAAGCTCGAGCACTTCAGAGTTTAGATTTAAAAAGTAATGTTTTATTCGTATTCTTTGACTAATTGGGAAAAGAAATAATAAGTTTAAACTCGTTTTAGCTAATATTCTGAGTAAAATTTACAAAAACGTCGTTCGTTCTTATGGGAAGTTAGTGTTAAACGCCATTGGACTTGGACCAACTATGAAAATCATTTTTTTCTGGCATAAACCCAAAAAACCTTATAATTTTTTTTTACTCCGGCGGTCAGACCACATTTACTACATGTTTTTGGGGTCGCTGAATCCAAATCCGAGGTTTAAAAAAACCCAACACGTCAGCGTTCTGAAATAACCTCAAAAAACCTAATAAAAATTGTTTTTTGACTCTGGGGGCAGACTATGTTTATTATATGGTTTTGGGGTCTCTGAAGCGGAAACTGGGGTCACTGAAATATTTTTTTATTTTTCTAATTAATTTGAAATCCTTGTGATCATTGTTCAATTTTTATAAAATCTTTATTCGTTCCAAATCATTGAGATATTTTGAAATCTTTTAAAATTTGTTAAAACCTTTTGAAATAGTTTAACATTTTTGAAATATTTGTGAAATATTTCGCATTAGTTTAAAATCATAGAACTAATTGAAATGTTTTAAAATCTTTGGAAATGCTCGAAATTTTTCGAATCTGGTGTACAACCTCTTTTTTAAATATTTGTAATCCTTGCAAATAAAAATTGTTTTTCGAGTCTGGGGGTCCGATCATGTTTATTATATGGTTTTGGGGTCGCTGAATCAGAAACTGGAATCGCTGAATCGGAAACAGAGGTCCCAAAAATCCTAGAAAGTCAGGGTTTTTACATAACCTCGAAAAGCCTCATAAAACTTTTTTTCCGAGTCCAGGGATCATACCATATTTACTATATGTTTTTGGGGTCACTGACACCGAATCCTTAGTCTAAAAAACTCCAGCACGCCAGTGTTCTGACATAACCTGAAAAAACCGAATAAAAATTGTTTTTCGAATCTGTGGATCAGAACATATTTACTATATGGTTTTGGAATCGCTGAATCTGAAACAAGGTCGCTGAATCGGAAACTGAGATCGCTGAATCGGAAACACAGGTCCTAAAAATCCTAGAAAGTCAGGGTTTTCACGTAACCTCAAAAAACCTCATAAAACTTTTGTCCGAGTCCGGAGGTCAGATCATACTTACTATATGTTTTTAGGGTCGCTGATTCCGAATTCTTCGTCTAAAAAAACTCCAGTACTTCAGAGTTTTGATTTAAAAAGTAATGTAATTTTTTTTTGTGAATTCGAACAAATTTCCGGGCGATATGCATAAAAATAAAAAATAAATTGGAAAATCCTAGTGTGCACGCAAGGGTTAACAATGTTCTCAGAGCAGACAAGAAAGTTGTTTACGAACGGTTTGAACTCGAAGGGGGGCACCGATACGTCGAGCGCAGAAACCACGATCAATATGTTCAAGTCACAGACTTCAACTTCGAAAATCCACGATTTTATGGAAAGCGGTGATAAATTCCTCTCGCGTAGTGAAATATCCTATGGCACGGAAGTCACCTAATACTCCACCCACGCGTGATTCGAAGGCGGTCCTGACATCCCTCGAATCAAATCAACGAAAGTGAATAAAAAAACTCAGAAACCTTCACGTTTCCACCAAATTTCTCGAATTTAGATCCGGGAATAAGTTTTCAATCATTTTATTTCCTGGGAAAAGCGCATTTTTCCTTCAAAACTCAATCTGCAAGGATCAAAGTGCGAAAAGAGCTCAACAAAGGGGAAAGAGGAAACTTTTTTTGCAACGAAAAAGGGGTGAAGTTGTGGAAAAAGATTAAACATTTATTTTTAAATTTAGAAAAGAAGAAATAATTTTATCTTTAGAAATTGTATCGTTTTCAAAGATTTCACACAAATTTTAGAAGTTTTTTTTAAAAGTTTTAATAAAGATTGCAGAGATTTCAGATCATTTTAAAGATTTCAAAAAGATTTCAGAATATTTCAGATTTCACAAAAAAGTTAAGAACAAGGGTTTAAACTATTTAGCAAAAACTCCACAAAGATTTCAGAAAACTTTAAAAGATTTTACATGGATTTCAGAATTTTTAGAAAACCTAATAAATATTTCAAAAATTCCCCAAGATTTCAAAATATTTCACAGACACTTCAAAGACTTCAAAAATATTTTTCTCAATCTTAACTGCTTCTCAAAGATTCCATAATGATTTTAAAGATTCCAAACGACTTTTTAATATATCACAAATTTTTCAAATATTCCAGAAGGCTTTGAAGTTTTTAAAATGATTTTAGAATGTTAAAAGGATTTGAGAAGAATTCATAGTTTTTGAAAAGGTGTTAAAAAGATTTCAGAACATTTCAAAGATTTTAAACATTCCACAAAGATTTTAAAAATTTCAAACATTTCAAAAAATTTTACAACGGTTTCAAAAGATTTCAAAAGATTTCAGAATATTTCACAAAGATTTTTTAGAACAGTCAGAATATTTCGAAGATTTCAATGATTTTGCAAAGATTCCAAAAAGACTTCAAAAAAATAAAAATTTCTGAAAATATTTCAGAATATTTGAAATATTTCACAAAACTTTAAAAGATTTTACAAGGATTTCAGAAGTTTAAAAAAGCGTTAGAAATATTTCAAGGATTCCCCAAGATTTCAAAATATTTCACAGAAACATCACAGACTTCAGAAATATTTTTCTCAATCTTAACTGTTACTCAAAGATTCCACAATGATTTTAAAGATTCCAAAAGATTTTTCAATATTTTACAAATTTTTCAAATATTCCAGAAGGCTTTACAGTTTTTAAAAAGATTTTAGAATGTTCAAAAGATTTTAAAAGACTTCAAATTTTTTGAAAAGGTTTTACAAAGATTTCAGAACATTTCAAAGATTTTAAAAATAATTCAATAATTCCGGAAACATTTCACAAAGATTTTAAACATTTAAAAGATTTCAAAAAATTTTAGAACGGTTTCAAAAGAATTCAAAGATTTCATAATATTTCACAGATTTAAAAGATTCGAGACAGATTTCACGAAAATTTTTTAAAAATTCAGAATATTTCAAAGATTTTAATGATTTTGCAAAGATTACATAAAGATTTTGAAAATTCCAAAAGATTCTCAAAGAGTTACAAATATTTCGAATTTTCTAAAAAAGACTTTAAAAATTTCACTAAGATTTCAGAAGTTTTTTAAACAATTTCTCAACGATTTCAAAAGCTTTCAAAAAAATTCAAAATTTCTGAAAATATTTCAGAATATTTCAAAGATTTTACCAACATTTTCTTAAATAAATCGATGGTTTCGCAAAGATTTTACAAAAATTAAAATGATTTTAATGATTTTAAAAGATTTAAAAGATTTGACAGGTTTCAAAGATTTCGAAGATTTTAAAGATGTTAAAAGATTTCAAAAGTTACAAATGCTTTTTAACCATTTAAAAATATTTTATATATTTCAAAACATTTTAATGATTTCAACAAGATCCCTGCCATTATTTTTTTTAATTGAGTATACCGAAAATAAGTCGCTGAAACTAATTTAACGTCTATACAAAAAGATTAAAGAAAATATAAAATTTGTTAAATAAAAAATTTGCATGTTTTAAATCGTTTTCATAATTAAAAATTATTCCTCTTTTAAAAATTGCTTCCTTAATATTTAAATCGTGATACTTATAAGTATATTTAAAACTTTCTGCTCAAGATTTATGATTTCATAATAATAAAAACAAAATATTTAAAAATCCTTAACTAAATATTTTTAAACATTAGGAATTTCAAACTTTTTTGAAATCAAATAGCTTAAAATTCTTAGCAATCTTTTCAAATAAGTTAAAATTTTTGAAATCCTTTGAAATCTTTCTGTCCTTCATATTCCTTGAGATTGAAAAATCCGTATAGAAACCCCTTAAAATAAAGTTCAATTTATTCCCTAAAATTATCTGGGAATTATTTAAAATTCGTTGAAATTTCTCTAGATCTTTAGAAATTGCAAAAATCAATTAAGTTTTTTTTTAAACATTAAAAACAGAAACTTTTCAAAAATTTAACTATTAAAATTTCTAAATATTAAGAATTAAATTTTTTTTGAAACGAGTAAAATAATTTAAGAAATGATTAATTCTAGTAAGTAAGATATGTTTGAAAAATTTATACTTTCGTAATTTTAATATTTTTATGGATACGAAACTATTTTTTTTGTATCTGGAAGTTTTAAATGTTTCTGTGAATTTTTTTAGAGACATAGATTGTTAAATTTTAAATAGTAATATCTTTTTTTCTTCATTTTTTATCTTTTTTTACTTATATATTTTTTTATTAGTAATTGTTTATAATTTCTTAATTTAAAACTTCTAGAAATTATCTAATATAGCCAAGTCAAAATTGCTTAAGTTCAAATGCAAATTAAACACTGCGGGATATCACAATAATAAATAAAAAATTATTTCAGTTTTTTAATTTCATAATAAAAAAGACCATTTGTTTATTTTTATTTGTTCAAAAAGAAAAGCTTAGATATCTTTATCTAAAAAAAAAGAAATTTGTTTACATTGCCAAAAAAAAATGTTTACTTCTTTTAATATTTTATTAAACCTTTCTAAACATTTTTAAAAGTAAAAAACTATCTAAAAAAATTAACATCTGTTTAAAACTACGCTTAAATTTGCCTAACTGTTAAAAGCTGATTTTTATTGTTTAAATTTTTGTCTAATCAAACAACGTCATATGGATAATTTTTAAATATATTTAATTTCTGCATGCTGAAAAATTTCGTTTAAACTGCTTAATCGGTTTTAAAAAATGATTTTTACACTTTTTGAACATTTTAAATCTGCTCCTACTTTTTTCATTTTTATAGAATTAAGAAATTCAACAATTTTCAAATGAGGATTCTGAAATTAAATTCATAACTAAAAAAACAGTTCAATTTTAAAATATTAAATTTGAAATTATCTAATTATGAAAATGTTAATTGTATATTATTCGATTCGAAATATTAAAAAAATAAAATTTTAAATTTTCATACAACTCTGGTTTAAAGTTTTTTATTTTTAATTTTATTTGAAGATGTCTTTCAAATTTGTAACAATTTTGCACCACGATTGGAATTAAAAACTTCGAACTCTTAAAAATAAAACATTTTTGTATTTGAAATCATCAAAACTGTATTGCGAATTAAAATAATAAAATAAAAAAAAAAATTTTTTAATGTAATCTTAAAAAATGTTGAACCAAAAAAAAATTTATTTAGGCGCTCAATAATTTAAAAGTATAAAATAAAAGCTTTTCCAACGATTTTTAAGTTATTTTTAATTAATTTTCCAAGCGAATAATTTTAAATTAAATTTCATAATAATGCAAAGAATTAAATTTGTAAACTTTAGAAATTGATTCGTTAAATTGATCAGTTAAAATTTTGTTATGTAAAATTATTTAAATTTTTATATTCTTTCAGAATCTAATATTCTGCAGGAATTTAAGTGGTCAAAAACTATCATGCAAAAATTGGGTAAATGATAAAAATTAAAACAAAAGTTGGCGCGCGTGCATAATATGGAAATTTTGATACCCATTAATTTTTTTAGACCCACAGGTGCGGAATTTTTAATTTGCAAATCATCTCGCAAATAATTTATTACTAAATTACAAATTTTATCAGATGTAAAATTTTAATTCTTAGCATATGTCATGGTTTATAGAGATCAAGAATAATAAACAATAAAATTAAAAAGTGAAAAGTTTTTTAATTTTTATCCTGGCTGATTCCTGGCCTAGGAATCTAGAAGTTGAATTAAAATTGAAAAATATTAAAGAAAAAGATTTTAGAATCATCTACTCCAAACTAAATCTTTTTACTACTTTATATTAATGATCCTTGATAAGGCTTTATCTTGACTAGTTCATGAACCCTTTCCAAGTTCTGCAGAGAAGATGACGAAGTTTGTGGCAATAATGATGAAAGTACCATTGACAAGAAAATTAGGTTGAGATCTTTAATCAAATGTCCCACTTTGAAGATTGTTTGAGACCAGATATAGCGTAAAAACAAACAAGTCTGTAATGGATAATATATGTCAGTCGAGTCATAATTGAGGGTCCGGAGGCAATAAGGGCTTCATAGAGGAACAGGAATTCAAAATAAAAATTAAAAAAAATTTTTATTAATTTTTTTTCTGATGATCGACGTGAATCGGTCTTTTGTAACTTCCAGCGTTTCGTTTATCGAGCGAATTTTAAGTAAGCAAAAACTTCTCGTGACGAAAATACGGAAAAAACTATGATAAAGTTTTTTGAAAAGTTTTAGATCAAAATAATTATTAGTTTAGGAGTAGTGATGATTTTAGTTAACGTCAGCGCTGGAGTTTTCGAGTGACTTTGGGGCTTACCGCCGCCGCCGCCGCCTCACGACGATCTCTCGCTAGTAATTTTTTTCTTATAATATGATCATGAATAAATTTGCTAGTGCATAAGAATGTTCTTTTCCGGTTTATTTAAATGTAAATTCAAGAAATTCTAATGTTACCTACAGTTTACACCTGCATTCGGCTTAACTCGTAAGTTACCTTGAACATTCGCATTGTAAACAAACTTATGCAAAAGTTCATTGCACTGTTCCTAAATCCATTTTCGAATCCATTTTAAAATAAAAACAAATCAGTTAGTCCTTATTCACTGGGTAGTTCACATCTAAGTGTAAAGATTATATTGAATCTAGTTTGAATATTTTTTGCTTAATACAAGTGATTTAATAAGAAAAGTGGCGATTTTTCATTTTACATTAAAATAGAAAATATGCCGCAAGCCTTTCGAGGGAGAAAACAAAAAAGGGACAAAAATACTTAGGCGCGAAATTTACGAAAAACTTGCAAAAACAAGGTAAAAGTATGAATAATTTTTCTACTTAAATTATAAATTACTACTGTTTATTTTATATTATTCCCAATAAATTTTTATTATTAGAATTTAATAAAATCAAATCATACACTAAGAAATAAATAATATGCAAAAGTAATTAATATTGTAGCTGATTATGCGTAAATAATTAAAAAATAATAAAAATTGGGAAAAAAATTTTTTTTAAATTAGATAAAAAATTTTAGTTTAACATGTATTTTTATGAAGAATAATATCCCGAAATATCGTTAAAAGCGAATCAAATTTATCAATGTTTTATCAAATTACTTTCGTTAAATTGTTCTTTACTAAGAGATTTAATTAATATCGTATTAAAATCAAAAACACTCTAGCAAGCGAACGTGGCACGGCGTTAAGCCCCAGAGTCAATAGCTTACTCGAAAACTCCAGCGCTAACATTAACTAAAATCATCACTACTCCTAAACTATTAATTATTTTGATCTGAAACTTTTCAAAAAACTTTATGATAGTTTTTCCCGCGTTTTTGTTACGAGAAGTTTTTGCTTGCTCAAAATTCGCTCGATAAACGAAACGCTGGACGTAACAAAAGTCCGATTCACGCCGAGCATCAGAAAAAAATTAATAAAAATTTTTCAACATTTTTATTTTGAATTCCTGTTCATCTATGAATCAAAAGATACCCTAAGGTATATTTGCTGAAAATTTCATTCAAAAATTCTAAAAATTGACGAACAGAGCACGAGTTGAAGTAAAAAATGGATTAAAATGGACTTTTTTTTAAAAAAGTAAGTTTTTGGGCTTTCTATTTTAAATTAAAAAAGTTACAACTTTTTGTTTTAAAAAAAAGATGCACAATCAAATTTCACATCCATATATTTCTTTTAAAAATTAAAATTCGAACATTCAAGTTTTGCCAGAAACTTATTTATTTTTGTGTCACAAAATAAGGAGATTGAAAAGAACTTTGTAACACGAAAAGTTGAATTTGCGAGAATAATGTTTTTCTTTAGTGGAGTGAAATGAATTTTCCACCAAGAAAAATGACTTTTCTGACATTCAAGGAAGAATTTTTAATCCGAAAGGTCGAATTCTCAATAAAATAATTAAACTTTTAACAAAATGGTTGTTTTTTTAACAAGAAGCTGAACGAAACAGTTCAATTTTCAAAGCAAACAGGCCAATTTTTAGATTACAGTTGAATTTACAACCCGAAAAGTTAAATTATCGAAAAAAAGTTCATTTCCAGCCATGACAGATGAATTTTTAACCAAAAACTTATTTCTAGATTAATTTACTATTAAAAGATGAATTTCCAACAAATTGCAGGACTTTTCAATCAAATAGAGAAATTTTTATTTAAAAAACATAAGTTTTCAACGAAAAATGAAATAGTTAAATTTCGGATAAAAAATTAATTTTGTACAAAAAAGGAATTTCTCACACAATCATTCAATTTAAAAAAAAAAAGAGTTTAATTTCTAACCGAATGGTTTGTTTCTTAGATATTAGTTGAATTTTTAAACAAAATATACATTTTCTGCTAAAAAAGGCCAATTTTAAAAAAAATAGGTTTAAATTAAGTATTAAATTAATTTTCAATAAAATAGTTCAACTTATAACGCAACAGTTAAATTTTTACCAAAAAACATAAATTTTCTACGAAAAAATACGAATTTAAAGAAAAGAATTAATTAAATTTTTGCCACAAAAATTTGTTTCTTCACAAAGATTTTAAAATATTTCAAATATTTCAGAAGGCTTCAAAGTTTTTAATAAGATTTCAAAAATTTCACAAATAGATTTTCAAATAATTACATCATTCCAGAAACATTCCTTAAAGATTTATAAAGATGTTAGGCAATAAAAAAGATTTAAAAAAGATTTCAAAGATTTCGAAAACATTCCATAAAGATTTTTCAAATTTCAACAGATTCTTAAAGATATCACAAATTTTTCCAAAATTTGAAAAAAGACTTAAGATTTAACATTTTTTTAAACTTTTCAAAATTTTTTTTAAATAAATCGGTCCAGAAAACTTGCTATCGCCGATCAAAAGAAGAATCGTTTTTTTAGAAATATATGCACATAATACATTCCCCACATTTCCAATAATTTTTTCTCCATCCATTTCTTCTCAGAACTACTATTATCCTTCGCGTCATTTCCTCTAAATTACCGAGCTTACCCTCCCCTAATTTTCTGTTACTTTCCCTGCATTCATTTCCCCTCACAACCGCTATCCCTTCCCAATTTCTTCTCACTTTGCCTACTTTCCCACCCTTCATCTCCCCTCACTTTACCATCTTCGAAAAAAAGTACAAAAGAAATATACCGAAACTCATTATTCATTATTAGATTGACTATTAAATAACATTACAGAAGGGAGGGTTGAGTAAAAATCATTAAAAATAGCATTACGTAATACCTGGACGCTCCGGTGTGTAACCCCTTCAGTGTGGCATTTATTAGCAATCATCCATTTCTTCTCACAACTACTATTATCCTTCGCGTCATTTCCTCTAAATTTCCGAGCTTCCCCGCCCCTAATTTTCTGTTACTTTCCCTGCATTCGTTTCTTCAAACAACTGCTATCCCTTCTCCCATCTCTTATCACTTTGCCTACTTTCCCACCCTTCATCTCCCCTCACTTTACCTTCTTCGAAAAAAGGACACACACCGAAATTTAATATTCATTGTTAGATTGACTATTAAATAATATTACAGAAGAGAGGGTTGAGTAAAAATCATTAAAAATAGCATTACGTAATACCTGGATGCTCCGGTGTGTAACCCCTTCAGTGTGGCATTTATTAGCAATCATCCATTTCTTCTCACAACTACTATTATCCTTCGCGTCATTTCCTATAAATTTCCGAGCTTTGCCTCCCCTAATTTTCTGTTACTTTCCCTGCATTCGTTTCCCCTCACAACCGCTATCCCTTCCCCGATCTCTTCTCACTTTGCCTACTTTCCCACTCTTCATCTCCCCTCACTTTACCTTCTTCGAAAAAAAACACACACCGAAACTTAATATTCATTGTTAGATTGACTATTAAATAACATTACAGAAGAGAGGGATGAGTAAAAAATCGTTAAAAATAGCATTACGTTAATACCTGGACGCTCCGGCGTGTAACTCCTTAAGGGTGGCATTTATTAGCAAAATCTGAGTTTGCAGGCAGTAAATTAGAGTCTATTATACCCGGAACTAAATTTACGGGTAATATCTCAGGAAATAGGGAGACACTCAAGTTTGTTGCGTGCATTTCCCTGATGCTCAAGAACTTTAATAACTTCCCTGTCTCACTTTTAGCCACCTTTCTACTTTCCAAGAGGTCTTTACGGAATCCTTCCTGTCAGGAAAAGTTTTACTAAACGAAAAGGAAGGAAGGAAGGGGAACAAGGCAAAATTAATTGCACTGTTCACTTGTGCAGAATTATGCCAGGGGCTAATAAAATATTGCTCTGAAGTGAATAGAATACTTAATTTGAACTGTACCAATTCTGAGTCCAGTTTTACTCTTTCTCCATATTTGATAAACGTTCATAATTTCTCAAATCGTAAATTCTTGAGAAAATGCTGAATTTTTTAACTCCCTTTACTAGATAAGTGAGGAGCGTGCTAACGCAAGATTTCTCCTGTCGATATGTTACCGACATCGATACCATTTCGTAGCTTAAGTGGTTCGAGTCCGTGCTAAGTTTCCAGAATATTATGGAAGATGACGTCATAAAATGATACTGCGAAATTGTAACAAATATTGTTTAGAAAGCTTCAAAGTTATTTATCATCTCAATTAGTACAGTTATTTTCTTTTTTAGTAAAAATGCCTTGAATATCATAAACTTCGCCATTTGTTATTCATCGTTAAAAAAAAATCGACCTTTCCCAGAAACTTTTTTCCGTAAATCTGGGTCTGAAACTCGTTAAAACTTGTTGTGGGCGGCGAAACAGTTAAACTGAATTTTAAATTTTACTGATAGCTGCAATTTTGACGGTGCTTTTAAATTGAGCGGGAATTCAATCAAAAAGTTTTCCTCTTTACATTCTCATTTTGTTTGGACGATTATCCACGGAAGACGCAAATAAAATCTGAATAAATATGAGTTATGCCCCT
This sequence comes from Druon quercuslanigerum, assembly GCA_010014905.2. Lineage (NCBI taxonomy): Eukaryota > Metazoa > Arthropoda > Insecta > Hymenoptera > Cynipidae > Druon > Druon quercuslanigerum. The sequence continues at coordinate 26,495 of JAAAKG020138141.1, forward strand.
TCATATCTTCATCAAATCTAATCCAATTTTTTCAAAGTTAGATTTATTTTTTTGCAATTGGAAATTAACAACTTACACAATTTTTAAAGAACAAGATTAAATCAAAATTACTTCAAAACTTATAAAAAACACATGAAATAATAAGTAATGTGTTGTGACAAATTTGTAGAATAAGTAAAAAAAAGTGGTTTGCAGTTTTTCAGACGCCCATATTTTAATAATTCTTCGACGAAATAATGAATCCACGTTTAAAATATTATTTTTTTCCAAAAAATTAAAAATTTAACTTATAGGAAAGTTAGTTAAAAGTTGAATAATTTGAAAAATTTCATTTTTTGGGTTGAAGATTCATTTCTTTGTCTAAAAATTAAACTATTTTTTTTTTGAATTCGTTTCATTTTGGGCTCAAAACTAATTTGGTGAACTGACAGTTTAACTATTGCAGTTTTTGTTAAAAATTAATGTTTTTTAATTTAAAGTTCAACTATTTTGTTGAAAATTCATCTTTTTAGTCAAAAATTCAAGCACTTAGATGAAAATTAATATTTTTGAATAAAATTAATCTCGTATAGGTGAAAAAATCAACCTTTTAGATTCAAATTTAACACTGGCTCCATTTTTAACTCTTTTATTGAAAATTCATTTTTTTTAAAGATTCATTATAATTTAAAATTCACCTCTGGTTTAAAGTGTAATTATTTTGCTAAAAATGAGTTTTTATTGGTTGAGAATTAATTCTCTTAAATGAAAATGTAACTATGTCTTTTTTTAATCGAAAATTAAAATTTTAAATTAAAAATTTTGTTACTAACTGTTTTGTAGAAAATTGGTATTTTTGGCTTTTGAACAATTTGGTAGAAAATTAAATTTTTTGGATGAAAATTAACTTTCTTACGGATAATTCATATTTGTTGTTGAAATTTTTTCCTTCATATGATAAGAATTCAACAATTCGACAGAAAATTCATATAGTTTGTAGAAAATTCAACTATTTGGGTTTAAATTAACATTTAATTAAATTAATCATTTTTGTTAAAAATTTGTTGCTTAAAAAAAACAAATTTGTTACAATTTGCATTGCAAATTTTTGCGTTAGAAATTTACATTTTTATTGGAAAATTAAACTATTAAGTTAAAAGTTCATTTTCCTGGATTGGACACTAACTTTCTTGTTTAAAATTCTTCTTTTCCTGTTAAAAATTCGTCTATTTAAGTAGAAAATTCATGTGTATCGTTTATGTGTATTTAATTTATCATTTTGGTTGAGGATTCAACCATTTTATCAAAAAAGTTTATTTTTTAGTTTAATTCAAGTATTTTTGGGTTAAAATAAAATTTGTTTTTGCATCAAACTAGTTTCTTAACAAATTGTTTATTTGATTCGAGATTCATCTCTTCTGTTAAATTTGTAACTAATGTTAAAAAAAATCAATATTTTTTTGTTAAAAATTAATATTTCAAACAAGAAAATATATTTTCGACTGTAAATTTTAATTCAACTGTTTATTATTTAAAATTATAACTTTTTTATTCAAACTAAATTTTTTTAAAGTTAAAATGTAACTATTTAATTTATGATTGAAAATTGATCTTTTCTAGATAAACATAAAAATTATTTGTTGAACATTAATAATTCTGGTTTAAAATTTCAGCTGTTAAATTTTTTGGATGAATATTAACTTTTTTACGGAAAATTCATATTTTTTGTTGACAATTTTTCCTATATATGATAAGGAATTCAACTATTTGGCAAAAATTCACATAGTTTGTATAAAATTTAACTATTTGGGTTGGAATGAACCTTGTTTGTCAGAAATTAATCTTTTTTGTTAAAAATTTGTTACTTAAGAAAACAAGGATTTTTAAAATTTACATTTAAAAAATTGCATTGAAAATTTTTTAGTTGAAAATTAACATTTTTATTGGAAAATTGAACTATTTAGTTAAAAATTCATTTTCCTAGACTGGAAATTAACTTTCTTGTTTAAAATTCTTCTTTTCCGGTTCAAAAGTCAATTGCTTTCTGGGTAACTCGATTTTTTAGCTTTAAAACGAAAATTCAACTGGTTTATTCAAATTTTTGTTTTTTAGTTTAATTCAACTGTTTTTGGTTTAAAATAAAACTTGGTTTTGCCTAAAATGATTTTCTTAACAAATTATTTATTTGGTCGAAGATTCGTATCTGCGGTTAAATTTGGAACTAATTTGATGAAAAATCATTCTTTTTTTGTTAAAAATTAATTTTTCAAGCTAGAAGTTATATTTTCAATTTTAAATTTTAAGTCAACTATTTATTAGTTAAAATAAGAATTTTTTTATTGAAACTTAATTTTTTCAAGTTAAAATGTAACTATTTAATTTATGATTGAAAATTGATCTTTTCTAGTTAAACATAAAAATTATTTGTTGGAAATTAATAATTCTGGTTTAAAATTACAGCTTTTTTGTAGAAAAGGGGTATTTTTGGCTTGACACTTGAAGAATTTAGTAAAAAATTAAATTTTTTATTAAAATTAACTTTTTTCCGGAGAATTTATATTTTTTGTTGACAATTTTTCCTTTATATGATAAGAATTCAACTATTTGTCAGAAAATTCGTGTAGTTTGTAGAAAATTCAATTATTTGGGTTTAAATTAACCTTGTTTGTTAGAAATTAATCTTTTTTTCAAATTTGTTTACCTAAAAAAAGTTTTTAAAAATTTACATTTGGAAATTTACATTTTTACTGGCAAATTGAACCATTTAGTTAAAAATTTATTTTCCTTGATTTGAAATTAACTTTTTTGTTTAAAATTCTTCTTTTTCGCTTTCTAAGTAATTCGACTTTTTAGCTTGAAAACGAAACTATTTTTTTTTTCAAAATTCGTCTATTTAAGTAAAAAGTTAATCTTCTTTCTTTAAAATTCACTTATTTCTTTAATAAACTGTTCTGTCAAAAATTCGTTTCTCTTCGTTGAATTGAACTAAAATAGTTGATATTTGATTTTTCTTGCAGACAAAAAATTTTTTTTAACGAAAAATATAGATTTTTTATTTTTGATTCACAATTTTAAGTTTTTAATTTTAAATTCAACTATTTAGTTGACAATTCATCTATTTCGTAGAAAATTCATGTGTTTGTTGAAAATTTAACTACTTTATCGAAAAATTTTATTTTTAAATTTAATTCAACTGTTTTTGGTTTTAAAAAAATTTGCTTTTACCTAAAACTATTTTCTTAAGAAATTATTTATTTGGTGGAAGATTCATCTCTTCGGTTAAATTTTGAACTAATTTGATGAAAAATCATTACTTTTTTGTTAAAAATTAATTTTTCAAACTGGAAATTATGGAAGTTGTTAAAAACTAATAATTCTGGTTTAAAATTTTAGCTGTTTTGTCGAAAATGGTAGAAAATTAATTTTGTTTTTGACGAAAATTTGTTACGGAAAATTTATATTTGTTGTTGACAATTTTTCCTTTGTATCGTAATAATTTTTTTTAATAATTCAACTATTGGGCAGAAAAGTCATGTAGTTTGTAGAAAATTCAACTATTTAGATTTAAATTAACCTTGTTTATTAGAAATTAATCATGTTTGTTAAAAAATTGTTGCTGAAAAAAACAAGTTTTTTAAATGGAAAATTGTACGATTCCATTTATGGTTAAAAATTTAAATTTTTATCAAAAAAACTGAACTATTTAGTTAAAAATTTACTTTCCTTGATTGGAAATTAACTTTCTTGTTTGAAATTCTTTTTTTCCGGTTCAAAATTCTTAACGACATATATTTTTAATTTTAAAATCAACTATTTAGTTGAAAATTCGTCTTTTAGTAGAACTCGAATCTTCTTGGTTGAAAATTCATCTTTTTAGATTGAAAATGCCGCTATTTAAAAAAAGTCAACTGTTTTGTTAAAAGCTTAATTACTTTATTCAAAATTCAATTATTTTTTCAGAACCATCTCGCTTGGTCGAAAATTTAACTATTTTTTTGGAAATTCGTCCTAGTGACTTGAAAAATTTATCTTTTATAATACAAAAAAATGGAACAATTTGGTAGAAAATTAAATTTTTTGGATGAAAATTAACTTTTTACGGAAAATTCATATTTTTTGCTGACAATTTTTCCTTTATATAATCATTTCTGTTAAAACATTTTACTTAGAAAAAACAAGTTTTTTAAACGGAAAATTATACGATTCCATTTATGGTTAAAAATGTACATTTTTATTGGAAAATTGAACTTTTTAATTAAAAATTCATTTTCCTTGAATAAAAAATAAACTTTCTTGCTTAAAATTTTTCTTTTCCGGTTCAAAAGTCAATTGCTTTCTAAGTAATTCGACTTTTTTGCTTGAAAATAAAATAATTTTTTTCAAAATTCGTTTCTTAAAAATTCATTTATTTGGTTAATGATTAAACTGTTCTGTCAAGAATTCGTCTCTCTTCGTTGAATTTAACTAAAATAGTTGATATTCGACTTTTCTTGTTGTTGCAGTTCATCCTTTTTTTAAATTTAAATTTCAACATTTTGGTAGAAAATTAAACTATTTGGTTGAAAATTAACTTTGTTGTGTCAAATTCATATTTCTGTTTGAAAATTGTTCCTTTTTGTATTGAAAATTCAATTACTTTATTACAAAATTTTATTTTTTAGTTTAATTCAACAGTTTTTGGTTTAAAATAAAATTTGCTTTTGCCTAAAACTATTTTCTTAATAAATTGTTCTTTGGTTTTGCCTAAAACTATTTTCTTAAGAAATTATTTATTTGGTCGAAGATTCATCTCTTCGGTTAAATTTTGAACTAATTTGATGAAAAGCCATTTTTTTTATTAAAAGATCATTTTTCAAACTGGAAATTATCAAAATTGTTCAAAATTAATAATTCTTATTTAAAATTTCAGCTGTTTTGTAGAAAATTGGCATTTTTGGTTTGACACTTGAACGATTTGGTAGAAAATTAAATTTTTTGGATGAAAATTTTGGATTGTTGACAATTTTTCTTTTATATGATAAGAATTCAAATATTTGGCAGAAAATTCATGTAGTTTGTAAAAAATTTAACCATTTGGGTTTAAATTAACTTTTAATTAAATTAATCATTTTTTTTGTTGCTTAAAAAAAACAAATTAACTTTCTTCTTTAAATTCTTCCTTTTCCGGTTCAAAAGGTAATTGCTTTCTAAGTTATTCGACGTTTTATCTTGAAAACGAAACTATTTGGATCAAAATTCGTCTATTTAAGTAGAAAATTAATCTTGTTTCTTCAAAATTCATTTATTTGGTTAATGATTTTTTTATCTGTTTCATATTTGGTTAAAATTTTTATGTTTTTAATTATGAATTCAACTATTTGGTTAAAAATTCATCTGTAAAAAAAAATCAACTGTTTTGTTGAAAGTTTAATTATTTTGATTAAAATTCAATTATTTTTTATTCAACTATTCCGGCACAAAATTTAATTTTCTTCTAAAAAATTCGTCTTATAACCATTTCGTTAAAAATGGAACTAATAAATTAATGTATAGCAAATAATAAATTTCTGGATAGCCCCAAAGACAAACTGTGACAAACAATAATTCCTATGATTATTTTTCAATAAAAACATATTTATTTATTAGAACCATGCGGCCAATAATTGGCGAATAGCCAACCCTCATACCAATATATTCTTTTTTCCCGCTATTTTAAATCAAGGAAAGAAGAATGGGAAATTTCTTGTTTATAAAATGAGACCACTTTGTTTTCCAATCTTTGAAAGTACGCTCTGCCCTTTTTGCACGTAGATTGGCCATAAATTGGCGGAACAGGGTAACTAAGGAAGAGAGCATCAAAGGCTCGTTTATGTTGAGAGGCGCATAGGAAAATCGGCTTTTATCAGAGTACCGTGTCTGGCCACTCAATAAAGGGGATGGGGGTTGGTTGGTTGGTTTATGGTTTTCTCGCTCACACGGTTACGTAAGCGAATTGTTTTTCGGTCACGTGACACTGGCCTGACCCTGGCCTGCATCCGAAAGCCACGATATATGTGTCTGGACCACGGGTTAACTGGTCGAAGCGTGCCAAGAAAATTCTGTGGGTGTGTGTGTATGTACAGTGTCTGTGAGAGTGTTGGTAGACAAACTGCCCGTATTGAACGGAGCTTTTCAGATTTTCACTGAAGGCTCGTGTCGCGGTGACCTTGAAACCATTTTCGGCTGATTTCAATTATTTAAAAAAAATCCTTTTTTTTTTAGAAATTCTGATCATTTAATCAGTGTTTATACCATTTACATTAGGTAAATTTTCGGGGTTTCACTGATTGTGATTCTATAATAAGGTTGTAATTATCTTTCTATAATTACCTGAGTGGATTTTTTTAATACGATAGTTTCAGAATGCCAGAAAAATCTAATTTTCAAAATTCCCTGATTTTTCACTAAGCATTTTTTTTTATTTCCCTTGACAATTAATACTCAAAAGCTAGCATTTTATTCTAGTAACTTTTTTAACAGAGAATCCTGCTTTAATAAAATTTATAAAATTAGAGACAGATTTAACAATTTTAAATTTATTTATTAGGTTCAACCCAAAAAGACGATTTTCTATAAAAAAAAGTTGAATTTTTTACCAAATTCATGAATTTTCCACGAAATGATTGAATTTTCTGTCCAAATAGACGAATCTTCACAAAACAGCTGAATTTTTTAACAAAAAGTTGAACCTATAACAAAACTCGTTAAATAGTTGAGTTTTAACCAAATTATTTTATTTTCAACCAATTCATAAAATCTTCGGCCCAAATAGACAAAATTTTCACGAAACAGTTGAATTTTCGACAAAAAAAAAGCATTTTGATGAAGTGATTAAATTGTTAATAAAGGATTTAAAGTTTCCACAAAAAATGCATATTTCACCGAGTTCCTGAATTATAAACCAAATGATCAAAATTTCTGTCCAAACATAAGGATATTCACAAAACAGTTAAATTTTCTACGAAAAAGATTACTTTTCGATAAAGATTAAAATTTTCTAAAAAAAAGTCAAATTTTTCACCAAAATCTTGAATTTTCAACCATATCATCAAATCTGCTGTCAAAATAGACGAATATTCACAAAACAGTTAAATTTTCTACCAAAAAGATTACTTTTCGACAAAAGATTAAAATTTTCTAAAAAAAAGTCAAATTTTTCACCAAAATCTTGAATTTTCAACCATATCAACAAATCTGCTGTCGAAATAGACGAATATTCACAAAAGACTTAAATTTTCTTGCAAAAAGATGGCTTTTTCACAAAATAGTTTAATTTTTGACAAAATAGTTCAATTTTTAAGAAAGTATTTAAATTTTTTACAAAACATTTAAATTTTTCACCAAATTCTTGAATTTTCAACCAAATGATCGAATTTTCGGTCGAAATAAACGGATATCAACAAAACAGTTGTGTTTTTTTTATCAAAAAGACGACTCTTTTAAAAAAAGTTAAATTTTCAACAAAATATTTAAATATGCTAAAAAGCAGTTGTAATTTTTCAACAAATTCTTGAATTTTCAACGAAATGATCGAATATTCTGTCTAATAGATAAATTTCAACAAAAGATTAAAATTATCTGCAAAATAGTTTAATTTTTCACCAAATTCTTGAATTTTCAAACAAATATTCGAATTTTCGGTCCAAATAGACAAATTTTCACAAAACAGTTGAATTTTCGACAACAATTTTTTTTTTTTTGATGAAATAGTTAAATTATTGATAAAGGATGTAAAATTTTCTAAAAAATGCATTTTTCAACAAATTCTTGAATTTTAAACGAAATGATCGAAATTTCTATCCAAATAGACGAATATTCACAAAACAGTTTAATTTTCGAACAAAAAGATCAACCTTTAACAGAACTAGTTAAATTTAGGACAAAAGATTTTAATTTTCTACAAAATAGTTGAGTTTTAACCAAATTCTTTCATTTTCAACCAATTGATTAAATCTTCTGTTAAAATAGACGAATACTCACAAAATAGTTGAATTTTCTACCAAAAAAGATTACTTTTCAACAAAAGATTAAAACTTTCTACAAAATATTTGAATTTTTCACCAAATTCATGAATTTTCAATCAAATGATCGACTTTTCGGTTCAAATAAACGAATATTAACAAAACAGTTTTTTTTACCAAAAAGTCGACTTTTTGACAAAATATTTCAATTTTTAACAAAATATTTAAATAAAAAGGAGCTGCAATGTTTCATCAAAGTCTTGAATTTTCAACCAAATATTCGAATTTTCGGTCGAAATAAACGAAAATCAACAAAACAGTTTTTTTTACAAAAATGTCGACTCTTTTAAAAAAAGTTAAATTTTCAACAAAATATTTAAAAATGCTGAAAAGCACTTGTAATTTTTCACCAAATTCTTAAATTTTCAACCAAATGATCAAATCTTCTGTCCAAATAGACTTTTTGACAAAATTGATAAATTTCCACAAAAGATTAAAATTATCTGTAAAATAGATTAAACTTTCACCAAATTCTTGAATTTTCAACCAAATATTCGAATTTTCAGTCCAAATAGACAAAGTTTCAAAGATAATGGTAATATACGTAAAAAGGGGGCACAGATACAGAGTGTACGTAAAGGGGATTGATCAATGCAAGGAAAAGAAAAGTTTAGAGAAATGGTTAGAAATATCAAAATGGGAGAGGAAAATGTAGACAAGGAGATGGAAA
>JAAAKG020138142.1:0-12714 GCA_010014905.2 Druon quercuslanigerum
CCTTAACTAGTCGTTTGAGTATCCTCTTTTCGTATCTGTAATCATTTTTATGTCTATTTCTTTCCTTATCCCTAAGACCTGCGATGTTCAAAGTTCTCCTGTACGCTTCTTTCTTTGCTTTTTGGGCAGCCTGAATTTCATCATTCCACCATGGATCACCAGACATTCTTCCTATAACCGCAGTACCACACACTCGGATCGCACATCTAACAATGGTATCCCGGAACTTAGTCCATGCGCTCTCTATATCTTTGTTTCTTATTCTAAATATTGATTCGCGTTTGTTTTGTTTTCTTAGTTTTCTTTTTTCTCCTTCCTTCACCAAAGCTAATTTTAGAGGATTGCATTCAGAACCCCTCATGACCCTTGCATCTTTGACAAGCAGTGTTAGTGTTTCATCCGCAACAACAAAGTCAATTATACTGGTCATCATTGTATGCCTAAACCAATTATTTGTAATAAACAGACCCCTTTCTAAGCATAAGCCAACTAATTTATCTCCGTTATAGTTTGTTCTTGGACTCTTTTTTTCTGTCCTGATTTTGAATGCCCAGCCATCCACTCATATCTCGTAGCAGAAATATTCTTTCACTATCAACCGGCTCGTAGCATGCTATGATAAATAATCTTCTGATTCTTCGAGATGCTGCTTCGCTCTTTCATTCAAAGTCAGACCTACTCCTTGCCAGCCATGTAATTCACTGTCTACACCTGACCATATTTCAAATCCGCCTTTCAATATCCCGTTTTCTATGTATCTACTTTCGCATCCCTATTTCGTTGTTTCAGGCACACATAAAATATCTAGTTTCCTTACGCGCATTGTTTTTCGTAATTCTTTTAACCTGAGATCATTTAAACCCTTAGCATTCCAAACACCCAGTCGCCATTCGTCGCCTGAAACATGACTAGTAAATTTACCGTGTGCATGCCTTTTGTCAATTAAAGTTTCAGTCCTTTTCGAGGCTATTTTTTGTTTGTATTATTCATTGTCTAGATTATACGTCGAACTACCCCCTTTCCGCTATACGTTTATTTTGCGGTTCGAATTCATATCCAAGTTGAGCTCACCAGCCTGCACTAGCGTTGTATTAGATAGGAGTTCATGCAATCCCATCTGTTAATATCCGGCCGCCCTCTGGGCGCCAAACCAAAGATCTATTATATGTATTTTCAATCATATTTTGAATAGTTTAAATGTCACCTGCACTTAAATAAATTGCAATTTAATTTTCTACCATTATATTTCAAAGTAATTGATCAAATTAACTTATCTTTAACGCGACTGTTTGGATTTCCTAGATTTGCATCCTGCAGTTTTAATTTTCGCGTTAAAAACTTTGAAAATTTTTAAAATGTAAACAAGATGACTTTATTCAACAAGAGATCGTGATACACTTATTTTTATTCGGTATGAAAACGAAGAAAAAGCGTCAAATGTATGGGAAAATGGCTTTCGGTGGATTTGGCTAAAACTTGATAAATATGTAGAATATAAGGGCCTAATGGAAGATACGGAAAAAATTAAGAAAAATGGACAGTTTTTACGCTATACGGCGCTAAGCGCTCAATTTTGTGAAAACAATGAATTCTTATATATGCTGGAAGGGGAGAGACGATGGCAGAGCGAGGTAGGTAGAAGTACCAAATGCTGGTTTCATAATGATGTATGTTGCGGGCATCCAAAAACTGCTGAACGCTAAGCGCTAAAGAATTAAATTTAATAAAGCGCCACTGCTCTAACTTTGAAAACGTTTCTGTGAGAACAATATAAAATGAGGATAATATTACAATGATATACATCGCGCCCTGTTCTAACCGACCGAAGTCTAAGCGCTCGAGATGTAGTGTAAAATTTCAAACATGCTTCCGTAAGCGCAGATAAGGTGCCAACGTCAGGTCGAATCATAGCGCGGTTATTTTAAAGATATATATCGTGTGCTTCTTAAAACAACGGAATGCTAAGCGCTCAAGATTTTAATTTAACAAAACGTCACTGCTATAACGTTGAAAACGGTGCCCCGGTGAGATCAATATCATATGAGGTTAATATTACAATTATATTTATCGCGCGCTGGTCTAATGGACCGAATGCTACGCGCTCGACATGTAGTGTGAATTTCAAAAAATGCTTCCGCGAGCGCAAATATGGTGCTAGCGTCAGGTCGAATGAAAGCGCGGTAATTTTAAAGTGCATATATATATATCGCGTGTTTCTTAAAAAAACTAAACTCTAAGCGTTCAAAATATTAACTCACTTTTCTCGTGAGTTATACCCGGTTTCGCGATTGGCCTGAATGGCCTTGGTGTAACTCAAGAGTCTATTTAAAAGAAACAAGTTAGGGTCGTATGAACTATTTCTAGTAGGAATTAATTGAATCTTAAACGTGAGTACCCACGCACTGCCCGCTTTGTGTCAGTCCCCTTGGAAGCCGCGCTATCAGCGTAAATTCCTGAAAGGCTTTACGTCAAGGGGATGTATATTGCGAGAGCAGTGTAGTATATATAGCTATAGCGCACTGCCCTAATCGCTCGGTGGAGGGTTTTTATGGTTCGGGGAAACCATAAAATAGTAGTGACCTCAATATTGTTATTAAAATTTAAAAAAGTGGAATTTCTAAACAGTATTTTTTTTGCAAAATGGAAATTACGACGATAATGATGGGGGTAGGAAAGCTCCATTTTGAAGGAAGATGATCCTTATGATTCCAGAATACCTTAAGAAAACAGTGATCTCAAAACTGTTATTTGCAGTTACAAAGCAGTAATTTATATCAAGTTCTTTTGTTTTCTAAAGGTTTGGTGAATTCTAAGTAGCAAATTATTTGTAACCCACAAAATATAGTAAATGATTTGTGGTTCTTCATTTGGGTTTACCTGCTCATCTCTATTGGCAGCATTTAGAATCCTATGTAGCAACGATTATTGGGGGTACTTAATGTCTTTCTGGTGACGCGCGTAGCCAACGAACCAAATTATTTGTAACTCACAAAATACAGTAAATGATTTGTGGTTCTTCATTTGGGTTTACCTGCTCACCTCTATTGGCAGCATCTAGAATCCTATGTAGCAACGATGATTGGGGGTACTTAACGTCTTTCTGGTGACGCGCGTAGCCTAGAAACCATAAAACGCTCGCGATATGAGCACACTTGCCCAGAGTTCTGGCCCCTGTTTCACATGTACAGTAATAGTCGAGAATTGTTTAATTTTTGTCTGGCACTATATCAACAATTTCATTGAACGCTATCCACAATTAGTACCTTGTCGAATTTTGGAAACGTGAATATACTCTTACTTTGATTAAACCACGTTCATTACGTAGCATATCTAGTTGAAACTCTTCATCATCATCTCTTTGCAGCTTGTCTTGAATGTAAGATGGTGCAAGTTGAACTTGATGAACACCAATCGTGACATGACGTATTTCGTCTAATGTAAGGCGAGGAAATTCTGGAACTAGTTGTTCATGCAGGCGATTCCAGTTTGCATTTCCGTAGCGCATATTGTCCATTTCTACGCGTGCTTGTATGCCATTAGCCTCACGAGCTGTCGCTAGGTATTCCCTTGCTGCTTCTACGGTAGCACCTTGCATCTCGATAACAGGCTGATATCTGTTAATCATGGCACCGCCAATACAGAAAAAAACCCGACATTAAGGAGGTGATCTATTGAAATCGTGTTGTCAAAGAACTTATTAATGGATTTTAAGTGGCCATTTCTAGATTTAACAATCCATCTCGAATTCGTTCTGAGCAGTGCTTCCTTCGCTTCTTTTGCTTGTAATTGCTTGTAATCCATGAAGCAAAAGCGCTAAGGTGAAGCTACGTTCATCCAAATGATTAAAACAGTCTCTTGTTTACTCCGGAATGAAGATATCAATAGCACTGTAGACATTGACTCTACACTCAACTGAAAGCCTAGGTTCATTAGCATTACCGTCAGCATTACAGATCATATCCGTTTGCCTACCTGTTTGAGTGAAAATTAAGTGTTAAGCATCCGGGATCACGTTAGAGCTCCTCTATTTCGTTACTAATTGATAGATTGAAATTCAGGCATAACCTACTATCGCTGACAACTTTATGTTGTAGTCTACGAAGTTGAAGGTGTTTGAAAATTGCAATGTTTTGCCTATCTGGATTATTATCACCATCGATTCGAACCATCTGTTTTGGTTGATAGGCTCTTCCGCACATAGAACAGTCAATTCGAACTATGGAAGCCATTTTTAAAGCTTTTAACTGTCGAGAGATAAGAATTCTTTAAAACTTTAAAATTTGACACATCGAGTTCGTATCTAGGTTATCAAAGAATAAAATTTGTCATAAGCCAACAAACTAGCTAGAAATTAATCCTATGAAAAATATTAATCCCGCGATTAATTCAAAGCAGGCCTCCGTCAAAAGGAACACTCAGATCATTTTCAAAAATATGCCATTTTTGTAAATAGACACGAATGGAAAATGTTCTAGGTTAATTAAAGAAATTGGAGAAAACAAATTTACATTGAATAGTAGTACGTAAAAATATTTGGAACATATCCTCTTCTAATTACTGCTTTCTGCAATACAAGTATAACTGATCAATCAGTTATATCAGTGCAGGTATTGTATAACTGATTCAATTAATTTAATTTTTATTTTATTTATTTAATATTTATTATTAATTTTGAGATCAAATTCCGCATACATTTTTTTGAACGTGGATAACTTATTTTAATCCAAATTGGCCTCAATTCAGGAACACTGCTAAGAAAGATGTTTTATTTCAAGCGAACCTCCTAAAAAATTTGGCGGATCGGTACGTTTCTAGTTATTCCACTGAACTTATTTGCTTTTCATTTTAAGTAGTAAGTCTGACAAACTCGCTTAGTGGTTATTTTAATGGGACAAAGGAGATCAAACTTATTATTATTGAAACACAGTGTTGCGCAGCTCCACCAGCCTCCATATAGTCCCGATATAGCTCCCTGCGACTTTTGGCTGTTTCCTCGATTGAAAATTCCGCTCAAGGGACATCGATTCGACGATAAAGAAACTGTTGAAACTAATGCGACGAATGCACTAAAGGTGATTCCGAAGTCTGACTTTCAAGAGTGCTTTAATAAGTGGAAACATCGATATGAGCATCTTGTTCAATAAAATGGGGACTAGTTTGAAGGATGCCACCCCCCGGATGACGAAGAATAAATCAAGCGCCGAGAGATCGAGGTAGGTCGGATACTTTTGGGACAGCCCTCATACTCTAGCACTAAAATCTGAATAATGTTGTGCTTAAAAGCCTACTAAGAAAGGCTATTGAACACTGTTAAACCAAAGTCTAAAGTTGACACTGTAATTGCTTTCATTTTTGTCTTAAAATAAAAATAAGTCACTAGCTGGGCTAAATATTCGTCTATTGCTCTTAAAGAAATGCAATGAAGCAATGCAATGAAGCTATTTTTCAGTACTCGAAATTCTTAAGTTGTGACGTCACACTCAAGGCTCCATCCATACGACGCCATTTGCATAAAGTTCGTGATGCGACAAGAGTCGAGTGATGTGACACGTGCAATATCTGCAGTTAATCATACCAGATAATATATTTTCAATCGAAGAGAAAAATTTTTTATTTATATTCAATTGAAAACAAAAACACAAACACACGACAAAAAAGTTTGCTTATTCATACGGAAATATGAAAACAATTTCCTTGTTCAAAATAAATATAATATCGTAAAAATTGTTTAAATATGAATTCTAATTTATGTTCAAACAATTTATATTAAAGTACATTCATTTTAGACAAAGAAATTGTTTTTAAATTTCCGTATTAATACATTTTTTGGTGTTATTCTATCGCAATCTTAACAACTGATTTTTAAATTCAGTTTAGGTCTTTATTTAAGTCCATATTCTGCTTTGTGATCGAAAAAAAGGCCATCGAAGGACTGAATTTCAACCCATTCAACCCATTCTCTGGCTTTCAGCTAAACTTAATCGGACATAGTCCACTTTCGTTTACATCTTAATACCAGACCGTCTTAACCTCAAAATCAGACTTCGTTTTTACAGTGAACTTAAATAAACTATCCTATAACAGGACGATAATAATAATAATAACAATAAATATAGGAGCTCAGACTTCACGGTCAATGTCTGGGGTTCAAGTCCAAAGCCGGTACCTGTATACATTTTTCTATGTACTTTTACCGAGGTTCTGATGGTCCAATATATCAAATCAGGAATATTATAGGTTACTTAAGATCACTTGATTGCATCACAAAAATGCGCCCATGGCTGATGATATGTATCGGGGACATCCCCGTGCAGGCTATTAACAAAAAAAATCAAATTCTTAACATAAAGGACATCAACATATTGGTCTATAATCATCTTAAGCCTGAGAGAAAAATTAGCTTAATAATTTTTATAATCTTGTAGTTTTAAATTAAAAAATAATACCTTCAGAAAAAATTCGAGATGAGGAGTCGAATATTTTTAATAAATTTGGCTAGTCGTCCCGAAGTTTCAGAACGATTAGTCAAGTCCATGCCCCTTGCCAGCTACGCCAATTTTTCGGGACGACTAGACGTCAACAGCCAATCATGCATGCATTTTAATATTTTATTCATTTATGTTAAAGGAAATCAAAGCCGTAAAGTCAAAAAACAAGATACGTACGAACTGTAGAAAATTTACAATCAGAAGTGTCTTTAACAAAGGAATTAGTTTAATAAATTTATATTTTAGGGGAATAAAAAAAATTAATTAACAAATTTGGCGGGCATGCTATTGTATGTAGATAATAATGAAAAATATGACAACATAACTATATTATAATAATAATTATCATTACACCAAAGGCCAGTCAAATATTTTTTCTTTTTTCATTCCCCTAAAATATCAATATTGTCGCAGATGGGCATCCGTCCGAGTGCTAACCTTGCTCGAAAAGACTTGACATGTGGACTCTTCTCGAGTCGAGATTTACCGCGCAAAGATTCTGTAATCTCGGAATATAATTAAAAATTGAAGAAATGCGCTATTATAGTCGAGTAAAAAACGCTTTGCAGAAAGTCCTTTGCAGGCCACAATGTTACACATTTTAATCAAGAGACAATGAATTCGTAATTGCATCCGTTGAGAAAAGAAGAGTTGAGAACGTGATTTTGAAATGCAGGTCAAGGTAGATCTTACACGCTTTTATGAAATTAACTCGAACCTTTTTTTAGGAAGATATCATATTCTAAAAGTAGTTTTAATGAGTTTGAAATACATTGGGTTATGCTGCAAACGTATCATTTTTTAGACTACATTTGAATATATCGAAAAATGTACGATTTTTAACATGCATGAAACCCACCGACGGACAAAATCAATTGATCGATTCCGACCAAAGTGACATAAATATAGTAAATAATATGTAAATATGCCACTTTTTTAAGGAAAAGAGATCTACTAATATAACACGCAGTTAGGTTTGCACTTTCTTTAAAAAATTAACAATTTTCAAAATAAGTAGAGACACCTATGATGGCCCAAATTATACTGATATTACTAGATTCTTTGAGAAAATAGTTGAAAATTATTATTCTATAAGTTTAACTGATATTATGTGTAAATTGGAGAGTTTTTATAACAAGAGTGAGAAAAGGAAGTGTACGAGACGGTATAAAGGTGGGGTGGCTTTATATACTTTTTGATTAATCTAGAATTTCCCTGTGGTTTATTTAAATAGCACGCTCATTACACTACACTGCTCCGACCCAGGTCGCTGAATAACCTCTCTAGCAAGCACCCCAGGCAAAGAACTTCACAAAGTCAGTATGTAATGCTCTCCACTCGGAGCCATTATAGTATCCAAAATTTTTCGTTTCAGGCTTCTCTAATCATCTCTAACATCATTAGCTTCCTTCACATCCATATATTTCTTCATGCAAGCTCTTGTTCTTCTGTGGATTTTTTATATTTTTTCGACTTAGGGTCTCATGTCCTCTGTCTGCCTCTGGGTACGCTACCATTTACTTTACCTATATATAATTGTTTCGTCAATCGTTATTTTTTCATTCTCTGAACACGGACAAAATATTTCAACAAATTTATGTCACTCTTGTCAAACAGTGTTTCCTCTACGCCACATTCTTTAAGAATCTTTTTAATACTCTCTTTTTCCATTAGCGTTTTACCGCACACATTGCGTAGGTATTGCACGCCAAATTGTGAACCACGTAAATTTTAATCTTGTCCTTTTCTTGCTACATCCAGGTCGTGCTATCATACAGTACAGTCGATACAAGTATATAATTATCCTTATTAAAGCTTGAAATAAATTGATCAAAATGAAATTTGATATGGGATATTATAATCTACCAGACTATTAAATAAAAGAAACGCTAAAAAATCTTTTTAATTTGATACTCTCTTTAAGTTGTTACAAAAATGAATATGCATGTATTCACTTTTGATTTCAGTATAAAGGTATGTTTAACTGATTTATTCATGTTACAATATTATAAATTTACATGTTCTTGTGAAATGTGAAACCAGAATCTAATTAAATGCATGATTACTATATTTTAAATTTATAGAATCAAATTTTAATATTTTTTAAAATGATGTATTATCTAAGAGAAATATTGAAAAGCATTTTTGAATTTAAAAACACGTTCAAATGTTTAACAAGAATAATCTATTGCGAGTACTCGAATCTGTAATCGAAAATTAACATTTTTGTAAAAATTCATTTTATTTAATGCATAAACGTTAAAATCGAAAAGAAAAATTTGTTTTCGCCATCTATAATGCTAATGCTTGAGTTGGTGATATTCCAAACATACAGAAATAATCATTGTTTTAATATTTTAAAAACATGAGTAAAATCCCCAAAAAACACTACATATATAAAAACCGCCAAGTGCCTACATGAATTTTAATACTTTATTCATTTTTGTTAAATGTGATCAAAATTGTAAAATAAAAACAAATAGCCAAGTGATAATAGTGGAAAATTAGGAAAGAATTGTTTTTTATTAAAAGAAATGAGTTGAATGAATTAGCCTTATACTTTTTTGGCTAATATAAATAAATAATGGGACTCCGGATTCTATAACCCAGAATAAAATTTGCCTAGCCGCTTCAGGCCGCTCGAGTTGGCCCCTTATGACTTGAAAATCAGTTTTCGAAAATTTAACTTTTTAGGCATCACTTTGTAGAAAATTTCATGACCATCTTTTTTCTATCGGCAAAAAAGTTGTATTTTTTACCGTTTCTGTAAAAAATCAAAAAACTTAATTTCGCCTCTGGGCTGAAATTATTTTAGTCTATTTATTTGTTTACACTATTACGTTAAAATTTGGACATAAAACCACAATACATTATTTTTTTTTTTAGGGCAAAATGATTAAATATTTACATCTTGCATTATATATACATATTTACAGGGTGATTACAAACATTCAGAAAAAATATATCTTACAACACAAATTTAAAAAAAAAAATGTTTTCAACGAAAAAATCAATTTTGTACTAAAAGAAATGAGTTTTCAACAAAAATTATGAATTGTCAACGGAAAAGTTCATTTCCAACTAAATAGTTTAATTATCTACCAATAGCATATTTTTTCTTGCCATTTAGTTTAAAACTTCATTGTACTGGTTTTTATTCAAACTAAACCTGTAAGTAATTATACGACTAATTAGATAAAAATAGTTTAGAAATTATTATATACTTTTTGTACCAACAGCATGAATAGAGTTCTTAGAAAATCTTATAAAGAACATAATAAATCGATACAGTATTATAGAGATTAAAAAAACATTACGGTTCATTTCTGAAGTGAAAATAAAACGGAAAACTTAGGTCAACTATTTCCAAATGAATAATTACGTCTTAAACTATTTATTATACAGTAAATTTATATTTCGTTCCCAAAATTTGTTAAACTTAGCAATGTGGCTACCTTTTTTGATTTTATTAATCAAGGTAAAGATTGTGTATGTAATGTACTTGTCGACCTTATGCTGAAAATATCCTTAATATTTTAAATTTATTACTCAATATAAAAATCCTATTTCCTTTATTTCCACTAGTTTATAGTAGTATGCATAGAAAATATGCCCTAAAGTTTACTAATGCAAATTTTTACGAAATGAAAATAATAAAGAAAATAATCTTCAAAGTCAATAATTTATTTTTTATTCACTTTCATAAGTATTGAAATTTATTTATTTAAATTTAATTTATTTAAATTTATTTACCTTATTTTTCATTATTTTGCTAATATTATTAGCCTATTTTCTTTGTTTCTATTTATTTTTCTACTTCCAGTTAGAGTTTCTAGAAAACTCAACATTTACTTTTTTAATTTATTTCAAGCAGTCTTCTCAAAGATAAGTTAACTGGATCATTTATTATCAAATATTATGGCAGAAAATTGAATTGGATTTATTTAACTATTGGTGATATTTTGAATATTCAAAATCTCATTGAAAATTGAAATATCCTGCTCGTAATGGGTTTGGTGAAGGGTTGGGGGGGGGGGGGGGCTATTCTCTTTTCATTATGTATTTTTTTAAGATTTTTTTTAAGAATTTTTCAACTGCAAATTTCATGAGTTTCTTTTTAGTTTAATAAAATTTTAAAATTTTGTAAAACCTCGCTGGAATGTATAGCCTTATATGTATACCCCTCGATACGTATAGCCATATAGGCATATCATTTATTTTTTAAATGTTGATGGAAATCCAGGAAATTCAAGCAGTGTCCTCAAAGATACGTTAATTGGATCATTTACGATCAAATATTATGGCAGAAAATTATATTGCAATTTATTTAACTACAGGTGACATTTTGCATACCCAAATGTCATTGACATTTGAAATACCCTGCTCGTAATGGGTTTGGTGAGGGGATGGGGGGGGGGGCTATTTGTTCTCTTTCCATTATTCATTTTATGACGATTATTTTCAAGAATTTTTCAACTGCAAATTTCATGAGTTTTTTTGTAATGTAATAAAATTTTCAAATTTTGTAAAACCTCGCTGGAATGGAGTCCACTTCTAAAGTTTAAAATAATTATCAATTATCAATATTTTTTTCTATTAAAATTCAGTATGTTACTAACTGTCGATATGTATAGCCATATAGGCGTATCATTTATTTTTTAAATGTTGTCAAAGTTTTTACCGCGAAAATTTAAACTGCAGGATGGAGATCCAGGATATTCAAGCCGTCTCCTCAGAGATACGTTAATTGGATCATTTACGATCAAATATTATGGCAGAAAATTATATTGAAATTTATTTAACTATAGGTGACATTTTGAATATCCAAATGTCATTGAAAATTGAAATACCCTGCTCGTAATGGGTTTGGTGAGGGGGTGGGGGGCTATTTATTCTCTTTCCATTATGCATTTCATTACGATTATTTTCAAGAGTTTTTCAGCTAAAAATTGCATAAAACTTTCTTAACTTTATATTTCATAAAATTTTCAAAAATTTTCGAAATTTGTAAAATCTCGCTGGAATGCTATACACTTCTATCTTACTTGAATGAATTTCGTAGAATTTTCTAAAGACGGACGCGCAAAAACATTTTAAAAAATAATAAAGAAGACACTCCCATGTAATCTGACTCTTGTCTTCCTTCCCATATAGACAAAAAATCAGTATCTTACGAACCCTCAAAATTCCCTCGATAAACGAAGCGTTTGAAAATTGTCTTACGTTATTTTGACACTGCTTGTCAATAAAATATATAACTTTTTTATCTAACAAAACCAATTAATTTTTAAATGCACATTATCTTAAGGACAGTTTGAAGGAATAGTTCTTAAATTTTCATCTTAAAATATAAAGAACTTTGTCTCTGGGAGCGAGTTGAAGTGAAAATATTTAATGAATTTGCTGGTCCGAAATATTACGTTTTTATTTTTATTTTTTACAGAAACGGTAAAAGATACAACTTTTTGCTGAAAGAAAAAAGATGTGCCATGAAATGTCCTGCAAAATGATGTATTAAAAAGTTCAGTTTTCGAAAACTGATTTTCAAGTCATCAGAGGCCAACTCGAGCGGCCTGAAGCGGCCAGGAAAATTTTAAGCGGGGTTACAGAATCTGGAGTCTCAATTTCTGCCTTCTAACTCGACTCAAATCTAGCTGAACTCAAGAGATGCTTTCCTGCAGTTTTACTCGCCCCTAGACAAACGTCCAGGGTACATATTTCTAATAAACTAGGATGCAGCCGCGGGATATCACTGGTTGTGATTAAATTTATAATGTACCAGCTTAGTAAAAGGAAAATTTTCACATGCCCATACCCAGTGAAATGGATTCATATGGCGGTATATGTACTTACGATAAAGGACTCAAACGTTAATGTAGCTGCTACAGTGAGCCGTGTACAGACCTCTGTTTTACCGGGGTCTAAAAAGAAAAAGACATAGTATAACATGTTTTAATCGCAGTGCTATGGGACTAAAATTGACCATCCTTAGAAACCAATAATAATAATAATAATAATAATAATAAGGTGTTACCGAAGGTAACCGAATATATACCGAATTATACCGAAGGTGTTCTCGCGTTGCTGTCGCGGTAGGGCTTGAGCTTTCCTCTCATGACGAGGAAAGGGACTAAGTAGAACACCAAAATCCATAAATATGGAGAGACTGAAAAATCTATATCGTCGTTGGTCGCTTCCTGAGGATCGTCGGGGCGCCCCTGGAGCC
>JAAAKG020138143.1:0-12714 GCA_010014905.2 Druon quercuslanigerum
GATGTACGTGTACACACGTCAATTGTGTATACGTAAATCAAAACTTTCCTTGTAAATACAGGTAAAGAGGAAAGAATTTTATAAAAAAATACTTTCGTTAGCTTTTAACCTATATATGAAAATATATATAAGATAAAATAATTAAGTAGCCTGGGGAAAGAATGATCGTTGGGAATTTAATAATATAAACTAAAGTTTTGAATAATAATTAATAATTAATGATAGAAAACCCAACGATTGTTCTATTCGTCTCAACTTCTTCATTCCTTCGGGAAATTAAAGCTGGGGTAGATTTTAGGCTTAGTTTTAGGTTTCGTAATTTTTACTTAATTTTTACTATTTTTAATTTTAAATTAAAGTTATTTTAGAAAAAAGTAGTTTTAAGTTAGTATAGAGTTGACGCGCGGACGGTCGAGGCGAGCGGGCCTGGCTGACGACCCCCTCCGCTCGGTTGCGACTTCGTTGCCGTCTCGCAGCCAATCGGAGGACTCGAAGGCTGTCCTTACCGCCTCGAGACGCCGCTCGACAGCTAGCGAGAGTCGGGAGCGACTCTGAAGCGTCAGTCGATCGTCGAACTTTAAGGAGAACATTACGCGCTCCTTCTACTCGTGTATCGAAGCAATAAAGTACTAAAACCAACTCGCAGTCTTTCGACTTTCCTTTAAAATATCCGTGTCGTGCCGTGCATTCGTTAGCGTTTCAGTTAGTGGATTTAATTGTGTTTGCCTTTCCGACAGCATTTATTTTTATTTCGAGTCCCGTGAAGCCTAGCAGCAGTTCGTCGTACGTATCCCGGAAGGACTACCGAATGAACAGTGCCGTGCAGTAGTGCCGCGTCGCCGCGTCCACCTTCGCTTCTCTGTTTGTGTTTCCAAGTGCATCGTGTCATCCAGGGAACCCCTTTGATGACAAGGGCTGGACAAGACGCGTGGCCGTCTAAGCGCACGCTGAAGCGGCGGGCGCAGCGGGCTACGCTCACCACCCGACGGGCCGAGGAGAGGCCAGAACTCTCGGTGGAAGCCGGACAGGCCAGGGGAGCCGTCCCAGGCACCACCGCATCGAAGCCATTTCGTGGCCACCAGGGACCGGCCGGAGTAGCCGTCCCCTAACAACGCCGATCATCGTGGGAATCGGGACAGGCCAGGGGAGCCTTCCCGCGTCGGCCAACGCGGGAGACGAGACCGGCCTTGGAAGCCGTCTCACGCCACCAACGCCAGGAGTCAAGGCCAGGTCAGGGTGCCGCCTTGGCTAAGGAGAACCAGGACGGAAACCGGATTCGGGGACACAGGTGTCATCCTCGAAGCGTCGGCAGCGAGGTAGGCCGGGGTTGCCACCTCGACGCTGCAAGGCAGGCTCGCCGAGCAGAGACTGAGAAGGAGGGAAGCCGAACGGAAACGGGCTTCGGGAACACTATCCGCACCGACAGCGAGCCGTTACCCAGAGGGCTCGGAGAGAACGAACGGTAGCTCATATTCAGCTACACCTGCACCCTCCTGTTCGCAGGGAGGCTACGACTCGACCGCCCCAGGGGTAGAGGCGTACCGCCTACTGAAAAAGAAGAGGGGCCGTCCAGGAAGTTGTCATCCCCGTCGTCGAGGAACGCCTCGCAACCGAGCGACACCTCTCACGCTGAGAGTACCGGCCTTTGTTCAAGGGGAACGGTACATGTTTCCGCCTTTGAGGTTCACTAGACCGGGATTTGCGTCACACGGCGGGCCGATCGTCGTGGACTGCCTGAATTCGCAGCCGCTTCCGGAAGCCCTTCGTGCGCCGCCGAGCGCTCCGTTGCCGACACTATCGGAATTTGTCGCCTCGTGGGCCCCGATCGCCGGACCATCTCGGGAGGACACAGCCTGCCCATCGACACCAGTTACTTCATCACTTGGCGGCCGCGAAGCGTCTACCACCTCGGGTGGTGCACCAGAAATGCCCAGCCCGGATTATGACGACGTCCTTCTCCTGTCGGCGTGTGGTACGCCTGAGATATTCACACCGTCGCTAACCGCACTAACGCCACCTCCGAATAATAAACCGTGCCGACGAAATCTGCGGTTCTAATTTCTGCGTCTCTTTTGTAATCGTAATTGTAATTGTAAAATTGTTTCATTGCAATCTTTGTAATCTTAGTCATGCTTTGTAATCTATTGTGTTCCTAAAAAAAAAGGGTCATCGCCTTAGGCGGTGGCCAGCGGAAGGAGGAAGAGAACCTCTCAAATTGACATCGGCAATTTTCATCGCCACAAAGGCTCAAGCGCTACCAGTCCGATGGATGGTGCTACAGCGTGGAGCCTCTTTATGAGCAGCAAAGCAAAGAGGGTGCAGCTACCCCCTTCCACCAGTCAGAAGAATCTCCCAACTAATATGAGTCGATTGAACCAGTGGCTAGCCCAGGAAGCGCGGAAACGCGCGGCTAACCCTCAACCTACCGCGCAGTAACGCCGGCGTCACCCACACAGCCGGTCACGCACGAGTGTGCCACACCCACGCCGCGACACCGCCCCATCGTGTAGTTCCTACCCTCCCACAAAAGCTTAAGATAGCTGGGGTAGAGAACAATAATGTTATCATATTAGATGAAGCTATGTACATTTACATTTGAATCAACACTTTTGTTTTTTAGAAATACATACTAAATTAGTAGTCCGTTTAACCTAGGTTGTGTAATCATGTCCCTCTCTGCTTAAATAGAACAACATTAGTTTTAAGACGATTTTGATTAACCTCCATCAGGATCAACAAATTTTGAAACGTAGGTTATTATATTTTTTATCATGTTTTCGCGTGAACCCATGTTTTTATTATAGCAACGGAATAAGTCAAGGGGCTGATGAGAGGAGGATGTTATAAGTTAATTAAATTTGATGTTTGGAATTTTTGCGATGATGTAGTAGTTTATACTTAAACAGTCACCGCAAGCGTTGAAGGTGATAATAGTCGCCCCTGGATGCTTTCTTAGAGCTAACATCTTGCACGTGAGTTATTATTATTATCATCATCGCAAATAGAGAGCGTCATCTAAGTCCTGTAGCTCTGAGGTTATCTAAGAAACCACTTATTGTACGTTACCCTTGATTCTGATTCACTCTGATAAAAAAGGTTTTCACCATATAGGTGTTTATTGCCGCATAGGGGGTGTCTACAGAATAGTCTGGTTCACAGACCTGAGTTCTAAAAAGCTTCAGTTTGAGGCTCACAAGCACATAACATTCGTAGAGGATGTTATGTACTATCTCCTCATGGAAGCCGCACTTTCGACCTCGAGGGTCGCTTTCGTTCTTTATATTATTCAGGTGCTTCTTTAAGCGGCAATGGCTCGGGAGAATTTCTACCACTATTTTCATCTGTCTTCTTTCTATTTCTAGGAGTTTATTAGACTTACCTTAACATAGTCATTGGATCCCAGTTAGTCGCTCTTGGGTTCCTATACCTAACCGAATTAGTTTCCTCAGCTTTGAGTGAAAAACATATGTACCAGTGATATAATAGGGATGTTTAGGCATTATTTTACAGCCTCTAAATGCTTCGCTAATGGAAAGAGAGGACACGGTTAGGTCAATAACCTGATGACATCTAGTTGTCACAAAGATTGGTGTTCTTCCGCGATTTAATATGGTTCAATCGCTTATGAAAAGGTAATAGACAAGGTATTCACCCCTGCTGTTGATGTTCTCAAGATTCCATATTGTATGATGCACATTCACATCACATGCAATGATCAGTGGCTATCCTTTTGAATTGCAGTATTTCACCAAACGCATCCATTTCTCCGATAACGGCGGGTCTTGAGAATCGAAAGGCAGGTATGTTAAGAAAATCACCATACCTTTCATTTCTGCTCTGTATCACCAAGGTTCTTGAATCAGAGCAAAAATCGTATGTTACAATGCAATATGTCTGCTTAAGATGAGCGGAGCAGATTTACAGTAATAATGATTAATTTGAATGAACTTTAAATTCGAGGATTTTAATCTGTTTATTTTTGAAACAAAACCCTTTATTGTTTGTTTCTAGGGCAGCTGCTCTTTGAATGTCCTTGCGGGATTTATCTGTTTAGAAAGCGTTTTCATCTAAATACATCTCAGTCCCAGATATGCTTTACAGTTAACATTCTAGATGCTTTAAACCACTATAGGGTCCGTACTTAAGATTAACTGTGTTACCCTAGCTTCCTTCTTGGCATCCATGATGGTTCACCCCTTCATTTTTAACGTGGGGTACTGGGCTCCAACCTTTTGAGGACGGATGGTTGTTCTTTGTAAGTTTCAGGTATTTGGTTCTTAGACCTTCTTATAGTTTTAAATCGCCTACTACCTCGATGAGCTATGTTTTAGACTTCTTATCTAATTAGATAACTGTAAGTAAGTTATTTTTGAAATTAAAGTCCTCAAGCCTCAACACCAATGTGAATGTTACCAGGTTTTATCTTGGCGATCCTTATCTCGTGAGCTGCATCAGCAGCCATTGCTTGATCTGAGTTGAACTTCTCTTGTGAGTGCTGCCATTATTCCGTGACGTTTTAGGGGTCCCTGGCTGTGGGTTCTTTCGCCTTGCATCAGAAATTGCTGAAGATAGTAACCTCCTTCTGTCAGCAAGGCTATATTTTCATTTCTTAGTGCATTTTTTGGACCCAGCTTCATTAGTAGCTTTAGCCTTCTTTATGGGAATAATTAAAGTCCCATTTCCAGGCGTACTACTTGAGATGCTTGTAACCATAGAGTCACCTTGTTGATCTAAAGGTGGTTTAACACCTTCGTTGGTTTCCATCTTTTTGAGAGAGATTTTTAAGTTGAATTTACGGGATTCATGTTGTTCTCACAAGCAGCTAGGGATTTAAAGTGTCCATTTTGATCTGGCTCCCCTTGTAAGGATAAAGGCAATTGACACCAGGAAATTGCCCGGTATTCTGGGACACCGTATCAGTCACGATGATATGGTAACAGTCGGTCTTCAAAACGGTAGTTAGCTTTGTGGCTTAGGAAGCTGTTTTGAAAATCGAGAGCCGCCTGACATTTACTGCTTATTCGAATTCACGCTGATATTGATATTTTCATAGTAATTTACGTCTTTAAAATAAATACATTTTTTAAAACATACAAATTGTATCGATAGCGATTTATTCTTGAAATTTATTTCATATAATTCTTTAGATTCAGGACAATTGTCTGTATGAAATCAGAAGAAAATTTGATAATATATGAATATATTTCCAATTCAATTTTTTATGTTTTATAATATTAAGATATTAGGTACAATATCGCCGTCAAGTACAAAAAAACTTAATAATCATGTGTGTCGAACCTTTCTTTGATTGTGGGGGCAATTTTCAACGAATATTAATGAAACTTGTTAGCTGAAGGAATAATCATTAAAAAATAAGTTTAACCTTCGTTTTATCTTAATGCCTTAGAAACAGCTGGATTAAAGAAAAAATATCATCTTTCTCTCTGTGCTCATTTCTGCAACAAAATCAAGAATTTTCGATACAACAATTAGTTAAAAAATATACGTATATATTAAAAAAAACTAAAATGACAAAAAGAAATGAATAGTGAAATTTTAAAATGTATTTAAGATATCGCAAATTCTTGCAATATGTATGGAGAATGTATTACTACATACTTCTCATTAAAATTTGATGTAAATCTGTTGGATGAATTATGCTGCAAAATTTTTCAATTTTTCAACATTACAAAATTGAAAAAAATATTTCAAGTCAATTTAAAATATATTTAAAAATGATTAAAAGGTTTTTAATATTTTAAAATTCCCAAAATTGGTACAAAATCTATATTTTTAAAGACTCTCAAAAAAGCTTTAGAACCTTTGTAGAAATTTCAAAAGGTTTATATTATTAAATTAAATTGTCAAAAAATAATTTGCAACATTTTGAGATATTTTTGTTATTTGGTAGAATTTAGGAACTTTTAAGGTATAAAATATTGAAAAACTTGATATTATTTACGAAAATTTATAAATCTTTTTTCGAAACATTTAAAGTTTTCAAAATTCTCTTCGAATTTTGTCAAGAATAAAAAAATTATATTTATACACCTATAAGGAGAAGATATTAGTTTGATGTTAAATTGTACTTTGTCGGTTTTTATAAAATTTTTACGTTTTGGGGATACGCATTAAAAATCATAGCAAAATTAGAAATCAACAACACATTTATGTTGAGCTCCTTTATCACTTAAAATGAATACACCTTAATTATTGTGGATGATGCTATGCAAAAGAAAAACACAATTTTCCATACGCGTCAGGAAACTCTTTTGTTAAAACAAATTACTAAGTTTATATATTTGCTTAAAAAAGCAAGTTTTGGCTTAGAAACACCCACCCCTACTTATTTTCGAGTTCTCAGATCTCAGAATACAATTTTAGGTTGAATTAAGGTGTTCAAAAAATTTTTAATAAATAATTAGTTTTTAGAAGTTTCAATTTTGTATTCACAGTTAATTTTCCTTTAAAACCTAAAAACTAAACGCGCGCATAGCACAAAATTGAGGATGATAATATAATTAAATTATTAAACTATTAAGAAATTAGTAGATAATGTTAAATTAGTCATTTTAATTTTAGCTTAAGAATTTAAAGGCTAAAGACCATTTCTTCGTTGAATAAGAGTATTCATTTGAAAAAGCCAACTTGGATTCTTCAGAAAAAGCATGAAAGTCGTATGTTTCGGATCTTATATTATATTAAATAAATAAATTTTATATAAATAGGAAAACTAAGAAGTATAAATGTTAAATAAGAGACATCAATTCTGTAGATTTTCATCTTTATTAAAACAGTAAAAATAAAAGATTGTTGCACTTTTAAAACCAGGCTATAGTACCTCCACTAACAATAATATAAAATTTAAAAGTTTAGAATAGTGTAAATTCAAAATCAAAATTTAAAACAGAACACCTTAAACTTGCACAATATTTTATAGTATTTTTAATGAAACTAATATATTTTTCTTATTGCAATAAAATATTTTTCACCGCAAGCAGTTGATTAAAATGTAAGAAATATAATTTAAATAAATAGAACTCCTATCGAGAACCACTATTAACACACGTTAACTTTTCAATGCAAATAAAAAAATACAATAAAATTAAGAAAATAAATACATACTGAACAATGTAAAGAAATTTTTCATAAGATTAATCCCTTTACCAGATAAAAAAAATGTAACTATAAAAATAAAATATATATTAATATTAATATTTATATGTATTTCTCTAATTGAGATTCAGTTAGGATATAAATAGAAGACTTAATAGGTTACGAAACCCTTTCTTAAAGTCGTTCGGCACCTACTTTTGATATTTTTGCACGTAATCGTTTACCTAATTTGACGTGACGATGTTCAAGGGGAACTATTAAATGATGATGATGATGATTTATCGCTGAAGAAAGAAGAGGCAGATGAGGAGTCTGAGTAGGGTGAGGAGCGTACGGGTAAGATAGGACGCTTAACTACGGCCTTAATAGTATTTTTGGCTCTCATGCCGTAAAAAAGATGCTGGATTGAATCTCGATTTTGTATGAAATGGAGGCCATTCTTTTTGTTTATCATAATATAGTTCTGATGATCATCAAATATTGGATAAATTTTTCTATTTAAGACAATTCCATGAATAAGTGTGTCAATTACTGCTAGAATTACTTTATCTCCATTTTGTACGAGGTGTCTCTGATGTTGTGCATCTTCATAAGAATGAAAATTTACGGGCATACGACGAACCTGTAGCCCTTGTCTTACTGCATTCATCATTCTTTGAAAGACCGCCGAACTTAATTCTGTAAGAAGAAATAGAAATGGATAAATTTTAATACTTACACTATCAATTACTAGATAGTGAAACGAATAAAATATATCCAATTATTTTAGCTTATATTGATCGCAAACCCCTTTGATACTTCCAGCTGTATATATCCGGGTTTAAAAAAAACTAATGATTTTTGTTGGGATACATAAAAAATAAATGCTTTTTTTTCTTTTATTTAAATAAAAAGATTATGCTGCGGCACAGTGTGGCAACAAGAACGTTTTTGGGTAAAAATCGTTCGACAGTTCAATGTTCACCAGATTTTCATGTTGGAAAAACTAGCCTACAGTAGATAGAAAATAATTTAATAACATTTAACTGCATCAATTTGAAAAAATATATATGGTTTTCAATATATATTTTAAGCTAACATATTCAGTGGCCTATACTTATAGAAAAAAGTATAATGAAATTAGTCAATTAGCTGCGGCTAATTATAAATTATATACGTATAGTTATTATACTGACCTATAAACTTTTTTTAAATTAAATTTGCGAATATTTAGAGTAGTAAAACATTTAAAGAGTTATAAAAAAAATTAAAAAATATTATTTGAAATTCGTGTATTTCATGAATTTCGTGAATTCTAGGAATTGGGTGAACTCTTTGACTTCCTTGTAGTTTCTAAAGCATACTTTAAAATGTTCTCATACCTTCATTTTGTATTTTTAATATGTTTCTCATAATAAAAGTTAAGAACAAATTTGTTATTTTTAATGTTATTTTTTACGATTCAATCAAAAACTTAAATTTCCTATCAAGAAATGATTGCTAAAATTGTGTGCCTCTTTTTGTGTGAATAACTTCTGTTCGAACATTTTTTGTAGCTTGTGAAGTTTGTTGAATAATTTAATATTTTAATGTTTAATGTTGTTAGTTTTTACATGAAACGAATAACTTCTCAATACGATGAAAACGTACAGAATTTAAATATCTGTACAACAAATGGACGTAACGACGTATTTATTTCCCTAAGGATTTATTGTTTATTGAATTAATTCTGAAATGTACCTTGTTCTTTGCAGCATCTAGATTCGAAAAATTACACTGGCGAAAATAATGTGGATTTTTTAAAAATATTTGTCTAATAACCATAAAAAGTTTTTTTTATTATTTGCCTAAATCCATTTTTTGCTCTTATTTTGTAGATAATGTGAATTTCAGCATTATGAGTTTTAAATTGCAGCAGAAGTAGTTCTGCAAAAATCATATCCTCCCCCACCCACTTAAAATATAAAAAAGTTGGCCTGAAAATGTACAGAAGAGTAGCACCTGACGAAAGGTTTGTTTCTCGATTGCAGAATATAAAAATTGATGGAATTATTTTGTTTGAATATGAGAAGAAACATTCATATAAAGAAGTATCCTTAATTTATTATTTCTATAGTAAAAAAGTCTGAAGGAAAATCAACCAAATAAAGCTATGCGGAAATTTTCAGAAAATAAAATCAGCTCTTAATTCATTAGGACTGAATGAAATTTGAAGCTTTCACCTACAATTGAAACTACAACTTCAAAATCTGGGGGTGGTTCTAAGTCGTAGAAAAGTGTACTCAGTATAATTCTTTTTTAATTCTTATAATTTCGGATAATACATAATCTATCAAATAATACACTAAATTGAAAAATGCACTTAAGCTAGATATGCAATATAATATTATATTACCGATAGAATTAAGAAAGATCACTAAAGTTGACAACACCATACAAGTAGTAATCTTCATATTTTTTATATAGAGGAAACTGTCTCGTCCAAAATGTTGTTTATAATATTATAATTGACTATGTCGCAATATGTTTCTGTTTCCGTATATATACTAGTCGTTATCTGCCTTGATCACAGTGTATGCGGAAATACGACGTAGAATCATGAAAAAAATAGAGCCGAATGACTTTCAACACCTAAGAACGCAAAAATTTTAAATGCAAGATAACAGGTTTCATCATCAGATGTACATATAAAGTAAACATGCTTATAATAAAAAATGAGCAGTTTCAACAGAAAAATACTCAACAACGTTTTGGCACTCATACAGCAATCTTATCAAGGCAACAGAAAAAAATACCCAAATAATATTTAATATAGTATTATATATAAATTATATATAATTTTAATATTTAATAATAATAGAATAATATTTGATTATTGGACGTTATATAGGATTTTAAATTTGAGTTTAATTTGATTTAAATTATTTTAATTTTTACAGCCCACTTTTATCTTGACTCAAGTATTTTCATATATTGTTTCAGATTACATTATGAATTTCACTTATGTTAATTTTTAAAAAGTCATTAGAATCTCTTAAATTAAATGTTAAAATATTACATCAAATATAAATTCAAAACCTCCCTTAATTTAAAACCTTTTCCATTAGCAATGTATTCAGAGTTGAAAAATTCTTAACTGAAAGGTATGATATTTTTCTTTTTTAAATATTTATTATATTTATATATGTGATTTATACTAATTCTGCTAGGAGATATAAATGGATGGGTAAGCATCCAAAATCAGGATACAAAAAGAGTAGAAGGTAAATTTGGGGATCCAAATCTAAACTATAACGAACCAAGAGAACAAAGAGAACGAAACAAACGGGAATAAAAATTAAAAACCTATAGAAGCCAGATGTGCGAATGGATTTTCAAAATAAGATAAATGAATGCATAGATAGGGCAACTTGGGAGGTGCTTATAAAAAACAAAGATATATATTTGCTGTCCCATCAAAATGTGTGATACCGCGGTTGCAGGAAGAATGTCTGGTGATGCGTAGTGAAATGATGAAATTCAGGCTGCCCAAAAAGCAAAGAGAGAAGCAAAAAGGACAACTTTCAACATGGCAGGTCTTAGCAATGTGGAAATAAATAGACGTAAAAATGATTACAGACACAAAAAAGGATACTCAAACGACTGTTTAAGTAAAGTAAAGATAAAATAAGAACAGAAGAAGAGACGCCAATACAAAACTTTAAAGGAAGAAAGAAACTGCTTTATAAAAAAATAAAGGGAAATAAAAGTACAGAATTCGTCAACATGGAAAACAGTAAAGGAGAAATGCTATATGATGCAGACGAGATACTAGATGCTTTGAGATACTATTTTAAGGTACTATTCAGAGATGAAGCTATAAAACACCAAATCTGCGATGTGGAACACGATGCGTTAGAAAACTCAGTTGAGAAAGTCTTTTTCACTGAGGTTAGGGATATAATTAAGAACTTGAAAAACGCTAGGGCTGCCGTGGTAGATAGTATTGACGCTGAATTGCCTAAACACGATGGCGAGTACATACCACACAGACTGTGCGAATTGATAAATTTATGTATCGAGATGGGAGAAGACCCAGACCATTGAAAAACCCGATTATCGTACCAATAAACAAAAGAAAGGGAGATAAAAGCGACTGCGATAATTATAGAGAGCGGAGCTTATAACGTACCGTAAGTAAAATATAAGAAAATATTTGGGAAGTCTGAAGTGGGCTTATGTCCGGAAGGTCATGTATGGATCAAATACTTAGCTTAAGATAGATCACAGAAAAATTTTTAAAGTGGGCCAAAAAGTTTTATGTGCATTTATTGACCTAGAAGAGGGTTTCGACAAGCTCAAGGAAGTCTTTAATGAGTATGGAGTCAATGGATGGCTCCTACAAGCTATAAAAACAATATATACGGGTAGCAAAGCGAGTGTAAAGGTAAATGGGTAAAAGTGACTGTTTGGATGCGTTATGTCTTCATCGATATTTACATTATCCATGGACAAGTGTTTAAGAATGACCCTTTTCGACAAAGAAGGTGCGGATCTCGAAACATTAAGGGTACATGAGTTAGCATTCGCAGATGATCAGTTTGTTATGGCAGAGGGAAAGAGAGAGAAAGCTCTCAAAAGAGAGAATAAAGTTGATAAATTCATATATCTTGGTAGCTCATTCACTAGGGACGGAAAAATCGATAAGAAGTTAGAAAGGCGAATAAATGAAAGTAAAAAGGTTATTGGTAGAGCAGGGTCCCTTATCAGAACTAAAAATAAATTAAATAAAGTTAAAATGGCAATACATAATTCTATATTTGTACCAACTGTACTATACGGCAGCGAGACATGGACCTTTTAAGCAAAAGATCAAAATAAAATTAACGCGATTGACATGAGATTCTTGTGTCTAATATGCAAAGTGAGTAGCGAGAATATTCTCATAGAATGTGGTACAGAAGAGACATTAGTTAACACATGGGAAAGAAATCGGTAAAGATGATTCGGGCAGACCGCGGACATAATGTTTAGAATGTGGAAATGAGACCGTAGTTAGAAGAGACATAAGAAGCCACAGAAACAGGAGAGCTTGCATTAAAAAATGCATGGAGCAAACAGTTAAGAGAATGAGTGTCAGTAGAGTGAATGCCGCCGCAAACAAAAGACATTGCACACTAATGTACCCAAGTGGGGAAGCTCACATGACGACTTTGTGTCACACGGAGAAAAACGGATGTTTAAATGTAGATATTCAAAGGGTAAGATTGTCCCACCTAACATCCAGATATTCATATCAAATATCTACTATCTTTTTAAAAAGTTAGGTGTAAACATATTTGTATGTTAAACTGAAACACATTCAGATGTTAAAATCGTCCGAGCGCATGCGCATCACACATTGGACTTGCACGACTATATTTGACAGCTATACATTTTCGATATTACAATTAAGGAATATTACCATTTTTGAATATTTACAAAGAATAAAAATTAGCTAGCTTTGATTAACATTGGATAACAACTTTTGTCTGTCTGCACTCAACACGAGGGAAAGTTTCATATGAGGTTTGACTCGAACGCATTTGACAAAATGTTTATAATTTTAAAATAAAAGGTGAGTTTAAGTAACCTAAAATT
>JAAAKG020138145.1:0-12713 GCA_010014905.2 Druon quercuslanigerum
AGCAGCTTTAGAGAAGAAAAACAAAAGGTACATTGATACTTTATTACCATGATGATTTTCAACTCCGTTTATACCAACTTTTGATACCCGTTTTTGTAATCATAACCTTAAAAAGCATACCGTAATTAGTACCGATAATATGAACAAAATTTTCTCATTGTGATCATATTATCACAACGTATCATTTCTACTTCTTTTTAAAGCTGCTATTTTTCCTAAATATTATATGTATGTCCTTTGTTAATTTTTTATAAACCTCGCGACACGAAAAAGAATTTTATTTCAATTCTGTGAATAAACGAGATTTCAACCCCAAAAGTGGTTGAAAAGTGTTTGAATATTTCACATATTTCTAACTGTGTAGGTAATCTGCTGAACGTGCAAGCAAGAGCCAGAAACACTTGGACATGTTCTCAGTGGAATCTCAAAGTAAGCACGCTACTGTTACATCGAGAGACACAATGCGGCTCTAGAGTCCTCTTTGGAGAATGATCAGTGTAAGATCTACTGTAATTTCTCAAATTCCACCACTCAACATATCAATGCTACAAAGCCTGATCTGTTAAGCCATGATGTGTTAGAAGGCGTAGTTGCTATGCAGGTTGCTCTTTTTACTAAATACTGCATTGCACATAGGTGGTTCACCTACTCTGATTTGAACTACTGAATTAAAAATTTTAAGTATTCAGCGAGTGACATGCGGTATAAGAAGGTCAGATGGACAGATAAATTCACAAAACTACCCGCTGGCGCATGGAAAATCTGGACTTTGTTGAGACTTAACTCCCTTCTGATAGGAGATAATATTAGAGACACTGATCATTAACGAGTACTTAGTCTCTAGGGCTTCCATATTTCCCAACCAGAAATTGCTACCCAAACATCATTTCTTTCCTCACCACCCGAAACTAATTTTGGCATTTGGGCCACTTTTAAGGGTTTGGACTCTTCAGATTGAAAGTAAACACACTTTCTTTAAAAGATTTATGAGAGTCCTCTGAAACTTTAAGAACGTGACATTTTCTTTTTCCGAAAAACTTGAATTATTTCAAAGTTTGCTAAGACAAGGCGCTGGCTTGCGTAAGTGGAGAAATGGCTGCGGCGTGCGAAAGTACGCAAAAGAAGCGAAGCCCCGGACATATCACCTACCGGGGACGCTGATGTGCTTGGCGTACAGGGAGACAGCCTTGTTGAAGAAGCCTCCCGAATGCACAAGATAACAATGTAGCTAGGCAGGTCCGACAAACAGCCCATAATATGTAGAAGGAGCCTAAGCTAAGAAAAAAGGGAAGAGCCCAGGCACGGCTAAAGAACGGCACCCCCTTAAGTAATTTGCAAGCGGTTCCGTGGGCGGGGAATTATGACAAGGAGAAAGGGTGGTGGTTTTTAGTCGGTCGTTGGTAGCATCACTATAATGGTATAGTGTAATATCCCGACATTACCGAGAAGTGCGGACCGTTCTCGGTGTGTAATGGCACATTTCCACCTTACCTCGCAAAAAAAAGTACATTCATATTGAGATATCAAATAAAAGTGCTAAAATTAACTTTCTGACGTACACTTGCCTACAGATTGCATTGTAAATTAGGATTGATTACCAAGCTCAAAAGGACACGCGACTCCGTTGTCTGGATTGTTCGACTTTTAAGAAATGGTGTTTATTTCTGAATACTGGAACAACTAGCTTTGTTGCAGAAACACACGGTAGTGACGGGTGTGATATAAAAACCGCTCTGAATTATTCGGGCTTGTGTTCAAAGTCAAAAATTATACGATATACAGTCATTATCTTGTGAATAATAATAATAATAAATAGTAATAATAATTAAAGTAAAGTAAAGATAAAGTAGAATAATAATAAAGAAAGCCTCGGTGGCTCAGTTGGTTAGACGCTCGGACCTCACCCCAGAGATCCGGGGTTCGATCCCTAAGCCGGTACCTCTGGAAATTTTTCTATGTACCTTTACTGAGGTTCTGGTGGTTCGGCACCCGCCTTAAGCTGTAGGTCCCTCCATCGTGCACTTGACTGCAATCCAGTCCGTCAATGATGGGGTAAAACCCAGGCTTTGTCCAATATGTCGTGGCACACAGCCCTCATCAGATCACTTGATTGCATTATAGATGCGTCCGTGACAGCCCCGTGCAAAACTATTCTAAAATATATGAAAATCCAACTCTAACCAAAAATGTCTTCGACACGTTGGACTGTAAGCATCTGAAGTCTGCGACAATATTAAAAAATTTTGTATAATAATAATGATAATAA
This sequence comes from Druon quercuslanigerum, assembly GCA_010014905.2. Lineage (NCBI taxonomy): Eukaryota > Metazoa > Arthropoda > Insecta > Hymenoptera > Cynipidae > Druon > Druon quercuslanigerum. Next base: position 2,267 of record JAAAKG020138145.1, read on the forward strand.
TAAATTAAATAAAGGGATAACTATTTTAAAACAAATTGTAAAGAAATGTACATTTTATTTAATAGGTTTAATTTAACAGTGAACCAGCGGGAAAGAGGGCACACAGGAGCTCCGCTCGCGGTCAACCACCCTCCGAATACAAATCCTGAATTCCGCTCGGGTCAAAAGTAGACAGTTTCTCATGAACACGAACTAAGCTCAAAAGGTAAATTGTGCCCCACCCATTAGAATACATTTTAAATTACGTTTCTCAAATTTGTTAGATTTTAAATTAATTCTGTAACAACCCATTTATTTTTAAACAAAAATTTTATAGCATTTTAATGCGGTGACAATGATTGACTCTACTTAGTTAGATTAAAATTTCTTAAGACATTTCGGCATGCGATAGTGTCCTTCTTTAGTTAATTATTCAGACAACATATTTACACATGATAATTGTTAATATATATTAATATGGTTAACATGACAGTTGTTAGTTCCTATAAACATATCTTCGGTCAACTTTTTTTTTACTCTAATTGTTAAACAATTCTTAGACGTAAGTTTCCATTATTTACGGTATCAGCATCAAATAACGTTAATTGAATGATGTATTGAAGAGTGATTACCAAAAACTATTTTAATCTTTTAATATTACAGTTATAATAACATTTATTTATAACTTAGTCAATGTGAAATTCATTTAGTATTAAAACAATTAATATTTATAGTGTTTTTTTGTAAGAACTTTTTAATAATCAATCAATCGAGAATCAAATAAAAGTAGATATCAATTTTTGCCTAAAAATGTTTTAAAAAATCAATTTTGCTTAATTCTAAGTATCTCCTTAACTTACTTGAATCGTCTCTAATATGTAATTTTTCGAAATTTTAGGAAATCAATTTTCAACCAAAAAGATCACCTTTCAAGCAGTTGCATTTTTGACCTAAAAATAAGACACTTCGAACAACAAATATGACTTTTATACAAAATAGATCAATTTTTGCAAACAAAGCAGTAATTTTTAACGAAAAAAGTTTATCGTGAGCAAAATATTTACATTTTCAACCAAAGGGATGAATTTTATACTTTTTTCAATTCTTGTAAAAAATATAAAATAATCTCTCCACCTGCTTATCCACACGGATAACAACACATTTCCGTATTAATTGACGATTTTTCATGTATGGCTCTAGCGTACCCAATAAAGACAAAAGACAACACCGGTCAACGTCTGGAATAATTTATCGACAGTTCGCGAAATATGCTTGGAAAATACGAAAAGATTTGCTACCTAAGATCTGATCCAGAAACAGAAGGTAGGGGTGGTTATCCGAATGATGTGTTTATTTGCGAAGGAATCGAAAGACAACCAGCCTGTCTAGATACTTCATAGCACAATGGAGTTTCTGATAGGTTCAATCAAACTTTACGGAAAAGTATCAGATCTATTATGTTTGATTCGAAGCTTTCATGTAATATGTCGAATTTAGTCATAAGAGCAGCTGTTTATGTGTATAATCGAACTCCACATAAATCAATTGATTTCTCAGTCCCTCTGAGAAAATTTGCACCAGACTTTCGTTACTGCGTAAACAAGCAAAAGCGACTTGGTTGTTTGGTTTACTGGTTAGTAACCAAAAACCAGATTATAAGTTTTCGGCACAAGCAGTACAAGGAGTTTTAGTAGGATACACTCGTTCCGGTTACATATTTTTAAATCCAGAATCGAGAAAATTTTTCGAATCAAGAAACATCAGATTTAACAAAAAGATAGTTTATTGAGATAAATGCAAGAAAGATTTAAATCAAAATTGGCATTTTCAAGAGACGATGCAGTCGATAAACAAAGAGTGTAAACAATTTGAAGGAAAAAGCATAAATAAAAATTGATAAGAACAACAGGGTGGCATTGGAAATGGAGAGAGAGCACAGAGAAAGAAAGGAGGCAGACCTACCAGACGGTAGTAGGAAACAGCGAAAAAAGGTTATAATAAAACAATTAAACCACTGAAAATAGCAGAATCATTAATGCGAGAACCTTACGCTATTCGATGTCGGAAAATTTCTTATAAGAATTTTATTAATTTTTTAAACTATACAAAATTCACCCAAAAATATGAATTTTCCGCTTTAGAAGAAGAATTTTAAAAAACAAAAGTCAAGTGTTTGACTTTTAGAATCAATAATGATTCTAAAACATTTAAGAAGGCCATTGAATCTAATGAGGAAAACGAAAGCCATATACCATTGATTCGAAATGGGTATTTAAACAAAAAAACAAAGCGAACTCGCATAATTAAAAAAAAACTTTCATGATATTGCAGCATGCTAATTATAGATGTAAAAGCATACGTAATGAGCATACTTATTTATTTAAAAAAAATTGTTTAATTATCACTGATCCAAAAATAAAATTTAATAAATTATAAAATCCAAAACAGAATTCTGTTGAAAAATATCGCGCATATACTCTAAATATGCATAATTAATTTTCATTATATTGATGAAATGGAATTTAAAGATTTGAAAAAAATCTGTATTTTTCTCAAGTTTGTTCAAACAATTTAAAGGCAATGATTTCAAGTTGAGGCAGCCTACATTTCGTTTACAATATCACAATATGACCTGGTTCTTGTTTCAATAGAGATAAGAATGGTATACGATAGCTTTGTTTAGTATCGTGCGTTGTTTGGCCTGATAATTTTGATTTAATCGAAAAATGTCAGATAAATTGTTCGTGTTTCTGGGTATTATGGATAGCCGTACACGAAATTTTCCAATTTCAAAACAAAAATGATCTAAAAATTTTTTTCTTTTTCCGAATCCAAACAATTTAAATTTTCGATTTTTCGAAAAAGTTCAGAAAGTTCTTATGTTGTTAAGTTGTCCAATCATGTATTTCTTTAATCCAAAGAAATCATTTGATTGCATGAAAAATAATAGACTATTGAAACAAATAAATAATTACTTCAAACTGTGATATATCATTTGAGCGAATGGACGATGTCTTTAACAGAATAAAATTAGACATTTAGATACAAAAATCAATCAGTTTAGCTGAATGAATATAACTTCAATTCTAAGAAACATTTTCTTAATTGCAGTTATTGTCAATCGATTAAAACAAAAGTTTTTTTAATTAAAAAATTGGATTTCTTGTTTCAAAGCATGCACCTTAAACTTAAATAAATATTTCCTGGGAAAGGAAAATATTTTTTAGAATTAATGAAATACTGATTGAAGAAAAAATACATATTTTAAACCAAGAGAATGACTCATTGTTCTAAATCAATGTGCCATGAGTGGTAATGAATACTTCTTTAGAATGCGGAAATGTGAATTCATTGGAAGAAATATATTTTAAAGTCAAGCGAATATTTTATAGGCTGAAATAACTATTTCCCCACATCAAAATTTTTAATATTTACTTCAAATAAATATCCCAATTATCCAAACAAATATTCCTTTGGGCTGAACTATGCGCGAGTGCAATAAAGTGGTTCGTACTTCAATTGTAGTACATATTCTTCCCATGAGCAAATAAATTCTTTTAGCTTGCATTACACATATTATTATTATATCTATTTTTAATTTAAACAAATAAAGTAAGTTAAGATCTTGATAAATATGGAACAGAAAAATTCGATGAAAAATCTACGTACATCAGGACGCGAACTCAGGTCCGTCGAGTGGGAAGTCCAGATTCATGACCATTAGGCTATCGTCGCACGAAAACCTGAAGGCGGACAGCTGTATTTCCCTCTCCACAAATGTCAAAGAAATATTTCTTTAAATCAAAAATAAAGGATACTGAATCAAACAACATATCACTTTAATCTAAAAAAGCATTCAATTGAACTTCATTGGAATAAATGTTTATTTGTTACGAATAAACAAATATAGAACAATTAATTTATTTAAATGTACCCGAACCAATTCAAAGAATCGAACAATAAAATATAGCCAAAGAATTCTTTTCTTCAGATCAACAAAAGGAATGGGTCTGGTTTAGATACAAATTCAAGTAAATCCATGTTGCATTGTAAATGCATGTTGCATTCTTCGCAATCGGAAGAAGTATGGTTATGTTCGTATGTTGTTAACTAAAAATTAAAGTGAAAGACCGAAGTTAAGGTAAGAACGAGATTTTAAAGTAAATTATGTAAGTAATTTTATATTTAGAAAAAGAATCTTCAAATTCAATTTTTAACACTTCTGAAAATGTTTCAAATAATCATAAGGCTGATTTAAATAGTGTAGAGAGAAAAGAAGTACTTTGCAATTAGTTTTTAGAATAGTATTTAATTAATGAAATATTACATGAACCTTAAGATTTGAGGTGCAGGACGATATCACTGTAACAGTGTAACATATGGGTGATTCTCTGTATTAAGGTCACTTTTGATAAAAGCAACTTTTTTGGAAAAAATGTTCTGAAATAGGTGTTTTTTATATGACGCCTATTCATTAGTGCTAGAATAAGCTACTATTTAATATTTGAGCTTACAACATTTTTTTTCAATTTTTTTAAATACATTTTTAACATGATTATCGCTTTTGTTTTAGAATTTGGATTCATGGACCGATTTCTCTAGGAGTGAGTATTCTTAAGTTCTCCGGGACGCTAATTCCAAATTTTATGACAGAATTTCCAAATTCAAGATGACTGAGCTGATATGGCGGCTCGAAAATTTCAAAACAGCCAAAATTTTATAAAACGGGTATCCTAAAGTTTTTTGTTTGCTGAATCCGAACATAATAATAGAATTTTAAAATTTAAAATAGCGTATTTAAAATAGAGGATTACAAATTTGAACTCTAAATTTAATTTTAATTTTAATTTTTAAAGTCCTTCCGTATTTTGGGTCGCTGCATGCAAATGTGATAAGCTAGACAAATAAACTTCCTGGTGCTCTAAGATTCATAAAAGAATTTCATAATTATTAATACCTTTTTGTTAAGAAACACTATAATTTGTCCAAAATAAAAAACATAAATACTTTAATTTTAAACGCTTTCAAAACATAAATTACTTTACAAATTTTTTAAAGTTCAAATGTTTTAACAGTCTTTAAATTGATTGAGATTTCAAAACTTACTAAAATCTACAGTTAAGTAATATATTTTCTTCTAATGACATAACGAATTAATTAAATTATCAAATAAACAAAATCCATAATACAAATACACTTAAATTCGCGTAGTCAAAACTGTTGAAACTGACAGCTCAGTGGCAGGTTTCAAGTATTTTAAAATAGAATAATGTTAATAGGGTACTTTGTTTATCAAACAATCATGGGGCGCAGGGCCTCAAGTTCTAAAGAATACCAGGTCTTATTTGGGCCGTAACTTTAGTAAACCGGCAAATTTGGGTGCAGCTTAGAGCTGAGCCAATGTGTACATTAAATTTTTATTTTCAATGAAATAATCTAAGATACACAATCAATCACACATAGTTTGCTTTAAACCTAATAACTTAGCACATTTGAGTAAATGCTGATGAAAATCCCTTCAACTTCAAACTGTGTTAAGTACAATTCCTAAGTACTAAAGGTACTGTGTACTTTTATTACCACAATACAAACCAGTACCCAGGTCTCGTAACGCCAACTTTAGTTGCATGAATGCTAATCTTGCTTAGAATAGAAGCAATGATAATGCGATTTTATAGATTGCATTACACCTGTTGTGAAGTCTAAATTTTAAAAAGAAAATAAAGATTTTAAGCGAAACTATCTACTATCTAATGAGTATAAGAATAAAAACTCAGTATGTGCAAGAAAATCATTTGAATATACAAAATTAGGTTAAGTCCAATTTAATAAAATATAAATATGATATATGAACTTTTATGGATGAAAAATTATATAATTTTCCACTTTTTGTCTATTTTTGAGTAATAGTAGATTATAAATTAATTTAGATTATCAAAATTAGTTGTTTGAACAAGTTATTATTATTTATAAAAATACTATCTTACAATCATTCTCGCATGTTGGCACTTTTCTCTAAAATTTTACACTTTTAGTCCACTTTGGTGGATGAATGATAATTTAAATTTAACAAACATAAGTATTTGAACAAGTTATTGTTATCATTTATAACAATATTTTTTTACAATAATTCTGGAAAGTCACAGCTTTTCTAAAATTTTCTACTTTTGGCCCACTTCACACGAAGAAGTTATTATTTTGTAGAAATCGTTGATGTACTTTAGTAGTGTTAAAAAAAACGAAATCCGGAGCTGAACATGCATCCTCCATTTTTTTGTTTCTTTCAGGTTACAAATAAACCTTCTGGAAGGAGAAATAAATCGGATAATATTTGGAGGTCGCTCATCGTGAATTTCTCTGCTATCAACAGAAAAATCAATTTTTCTCAAAAAAAGTAAATCTTAACGCAAAATTGTAATGAGTGTAAATGATGCGTCTCGTTAAAGTGAGTATTGGTTTCTAAAGTTTTGTTGAAATTATGGATAGTTAAGGAGATATTTGAAGAAAATTGTCATAAAGAAGCGTTAGTCATCTATCGACGTACTTAAAGGTCTTCAATGCACATTTAAATTATTTTTGGGTCCTCGAAAACAATTAATATAAAAAAAATTTTCAAAAATAGTTATTTTTCATATTTTTAAATTTTTAACATCTCACAATTTGAAGGTAACTCTTTTTATGATCTTTTACCAACTTTATTATCTTTTCCTTTTCTACTTTCTATGTTGTGAGAGGTTCTGCATAGCTGGCTGTGAAACAATAGAAAGCTTTATTTACTCTTCATTTTCTTATTTTATAATGTCAAAAATCGAGATCAGGCAGCAGGTTATACTTGTATTACGCAGTTCATTTATTATAGTCAAGTTCTTTGGTAAAATTTGTCAAAATCGAATAACTTTTGCCCTGTTTTCAGTTATGCGTTCCTGTTTAGAGGCTTAACTCACTTCCAAATCATGAATTTGAATACGAAAGAGTGTGAAACGGAGGAAAATGAAATTTAAAGATTGTTCAGTAGACCATTTAAGCCGAATCTACCGGAAAATGTTTTACCTACTGTATTTAATGATTAACAAACATTGTTCTATCATCACAGCGTTTATTTGATATAGCTGATGCAAATGTCGTAAATTTGATTCAATACGTTAAAGACAACATTTTTGTGGAAGATCAACGAGGAAATTGGTGTATAAAATTGAATATCGAAACTATCGAAAGTTTCATTATTCAAGAAAAAGGAGAGAGACTTAAAGAACGGAAATCCAAAGAAGCAAAGCGGCTGCGACGTGGAAAAGAGAGGCGGAAAAAGATAGGACGACGAAATGGGTAGATTTCAGCAGCAGAAATTTTAGACAATTATATTTAAAAATTAAGTCAAAGCGGACGTAGCGGACCGAAGAAAACAAGCAATTTGGAGAATACTTTAAAATCTGAAGAAGAGACTGCGACTTTAGATCGAATTAACCTATGAACAAAAAATTTACAATGCTAGCTGCAGCAATTGCAAAGTCAGATGGTTAAAATTTTCAATGATGCTTCATGCTCTGTTTCTACTGTGTGAAGAAAACGCTCTGCCGTCCGTGCAAATTAAGATGAGAATGTAAAACAAGAATTTGCTAGATTTAAAAAGCCTCCCTTAATAATTTGCTCAATCGGAAAAAGATGAGAGGTAGTACCAACAAGAAAAATACGAAAGTAAATTTTGAAAGACTTTCAGTCGTGATTCCTGGTTATAATGTCCATAAGGCTCTCGGTATTCCTACATTAAATAATGCAGCAGATCAAATTATCGCCAAAGCAATATTTGATCTGTTAATCCTTTGGAATATGTTAAGCTACGTCATTCTTATAAGTTTCGATACAACTGCTTCTAACACAGGAAAAGATAATTCTGCGTTTGTTCTTTTAGAAGCATTAATTGGCATAAATGTACTATATCTCGCGTGCCGGCATCACATGCATCAAGTAATTATTGGAGGCGTATTCGCTGTTTTATTTGGACTATCTGAAGGTCCAAATATTCCGCTTTTCGAGAGATTTTAAGCAAATTGGAAAACAATAAATTATGAAAACTTCAAACCATTAGACGATTCACGACTAAAATTAACAAATTTGAGAAAAATAAAACAGGATGTCATAGAATTTCTTAACAATATTTTGTCAGGAGAAAACGGATACTTTCCTCGAGAAGATTATAAAGATATGTTAGCATTTTGTCTAATAATATTAGGAGTTTTACCCAGCAAAAAGAAATATCACTTTAGAGCCCCTGGAGCCTGCTACTTAGCTAAATGAATGGCGTAAGTAAATTATTGTTTCAAGATTCACCTTTTATGAAATGAGTCTAGACTCACTGGCAGTGAGACAAAAAAACCTGACCGTCTTTTAATTATTGAAATGCTTTTTTTATGTTAAGGTCTGGATTTCGTGCCAAATCGGCAATGACGCCCCAGTTAATGATACATTCCTCTTTTGATGACCGAAATTATATGTAGCAGTTAATCTAACCGTGTCAGATGCAGCCATAAAAAAATTAAAATCACATATGTTGTACCTTGGATCTTAATTGGTTCCTCTAAGGTTATTTTCTTTAAAAACTTCTATTGAGGAAAAGCAAAAACTAATAACAAGTTTTAAATTCTACAAGGAGGACTGGATTAAACGAGGTATTAAACTAGAGACGATTGATGATCTAGAAAGCAGAAGATTGCATGATCTCGTGGGTTCTTCATCAATCTGTGCTTTGCGCTCTCTTCGAATAGAGATTAGTTTTTTTCTAAATGCTGATCCTGAAGAGAGAAACGCGAATCAGAAATTTGCTGATGCAAAACGTACTGTAAGTTCATTGAAGGTTGTCAACGATTCCGCTGAGCGTTCTGTTGCTCTGATGTCTGACTTCAATTAATAAAAAAGTGAAAGAAAAGTTAAGAAAAAATAGTAGCTTAATGAAAGAGGGATCATTTTAATCCTCATGTCAACACCCAAAAATTACCACGTTCGTCACCACCCAGGGTACCTGGGTACCCACTCACTGACGCGCTTAGATATAATTATTCTACTTCGTGGAACTCCATCACTTCTCTTTACATTTGATAATTATGAGCTATTGAGAGATATTCACAGCCGTTTCAAGTATATAGGCCCTTTATGACTTTCGCAGTAAAATCTATTTTATCCCTGCGTACCTGAAACGAAATTATTCTTTTATCTTATAGCCGAAGGGCCCCCACTTATACCGTAATCTAAAGTTATTTTAGAACATATTATTTATTTGTATATTTTAATAACTTATCATATATGATGCAAATAAAAATATGATAAAAAACACGACTGATCAACGCTGTTTATTTTTAGGCCAGCGAGCATTCTCCGGATATGCAAGTTAGGACAAATTTTCCCACAAATCTTGCAGTCAACAGCTACATAAAAACCAGTGAGAACTAAAGCTGCTGCTGCTAATTCTGCACCTGCATTAGATAGATAGTTTGACGTTGGAAAATTAAGGACACAAATCGTAGCTTAATAAAAGATGGATCATTTTTCAGATGAAAATGTTTTACGTTAATGAGCCGGAAATTAATGTTGCACAAAATTTTTTGTAGCTTGCAGATCTCATGATGTGATGAAAAGTAAAGAAATTTGGCCAGTTTTAAAGACAGTGAACTTTGGAGCATAGCTTTTTAGTGAACAGATTGCTATCGAAAAACTTTAAAAATATAAATAATCGTTCTTTTTTTTGGAATAAATATGCAACTAAATTATCTACGGGTTTACCAAAGATGACGATCTGTAATAATTTCCAATTTGAAAGAAGTATGTGCTTCTTGCTGTCTTCGTGCAAATTGCGATATTTGAAGTCCGTTTTTTATGCGGGCAAGCAAGTGCCAGAAACCAGTGTGGAGCCGTTTTTTCAGAGGATAGCCCTGGGGTTTCCTCACCATGTGCTTTCAAAGCATTGCCATAAGACTTTAACCAGAGCCTCTTAAACTGTGGCACCTCTCGGACCTCAATTGATGTTTTTATTCATGAAATGAAAGTATTATGCAAAGTATAATGATATTATTTTAATAAAAAACAATTATAATCTGTACAGTCTGCTTACGGGTGATGTTTGTTTTTCCATATTTTTCTGTAAAATTTTTAATTTTAGTTAACAATTTATCCGCTTGTTGTCGTCTTTATTTAGACTTTTTGTTTGCAAATTTGTTTTTTTTTGTATTCGCCATCTTAGTTCTCAAGTGATCCCTTTGTTCATCTCTGTAGTTACAATTTCTATTAAAAAATTGATCTTTGTTAGTTAAGAATGTAACTCTTCGTCTGTCTAAAAATTAATCCTTTATGTTAAAAATGTTTACCCATTTTCTTGTAAATTTCGTTGTTGAAATTAAAATTTTGGGGCCATTCAAAAACTACGTCACACTGCTAGGGGGAGGGGGGGTTAACAGATTTTGTGACGATTTGTGACTTAGGG
>JAAAKG020138146.1:0-12713 GCA_010014905.2 Druon quercuslanigerum
AGTTTCTCTACTTATCGACAATCTAATAGACAGAGACCTCTGTCGTAACATCAAACACTGGTATTAGGCCTCTAAAATATTCTATCTAATTAATAACCAGTCTAACTGAAACTCTGTTTCAATAACTCTGTTTCAAATTTAAAATTAAAGAATATAGTTCCAAAATTTAAGAATTCGAAACTGCAACTTACATTACATTGTAACTAGCATTTGAAATTTCTTCAATGTGGAAGATTTAGAATTGACAACTCTTGACAAAATTTAGGAATTTTTATTTATTAAAAATTAAAATTAAAAATTTCATAATTTCATAATTCAAAACTGAAGAATTTTCTATTGCAAGTCTCCAAAATTCAACTACATATTCCTAAAAGTTAAAAATTACATTATTTTAAACTATAGACATTCCGATTTAATGAATTTTTAATTGTAAACCTTAAAAATTGAAGAATTTTAAATCGGAACTCGTTAAAATTCAAAGAATTTCAATTGAAAATCTTGAAAATTGAAGACCTTTAAATTTCCAAATTCACAATTAAAAATTATGCAAAATGTAAGTTTTACAATTTAAAAATCTGTAAACTTGATAATTTAAATTTTAAATATCTTTAATTTGAAATTTTTAGAATTGACAACTCTTGAAAAAAATTAGGAATTTTTATTTATACTTCTGTAAAATTGAATAAATGCACATATAAATAAATTTCAAATATAAATCTTCACAAGTGAATATTTGTCAATTTCAAATCTTTAAAGTCAAACTATTCCAAAAGAAGTAATCAAAGTTGCATCATTTTCTATCATGCACATTAAATATTCAAGACTTTTCAAATACAATCTTTAAAAATTGAAGAATTTTCAATTGTAAATCTTCAAAATTGATATTTTAAAATTTTCAAATACCTGTAACTTTGATGATTTACATTTAAAATTTCTTTAATCAGGAGGATTTAGAATTTACATCTTTTGAATTTGAAATTAAAAAAAAAGTTTACTTACACATCTTTAAAATTGAAACGATTTCATTTTTAAATCTTCAAAATACACATTTTTAGATTCTTAATTTAAACATTGAATGAAATATTTCGAATTTAGGAAAATGTGACGAATTTCAAATTCACCGTAAATTGCTTTTTCTATTACCAGAAAATAGTTATGATACAAAAATACAAATTTCAAAATACTTTTGCAAAAACAATTATTCATATCGAAAATTACCTTAATATAAAAAATCACTCATATATTACTTTAAATATAAATGTTCTCTTGAAGAATTTTTATCAGAAAAACTTACCCTTGTGTTGACTCTGCCACTCAATTTCTCCATTTCGCCGAGGAAAGCAGAGATTAAGGAACTTTTTCCGGATCCAACAGTGCCGACAATAGCAACTAATTGACCCTCTTGGATTTTGAGATTGATGTTTCGCAAAACGGGTTTATCATTCTGTTCAGAGTCCCAAGCGAATGAACCTTTTTCTATCACTAGTGGGTAAGCTGCAAAGAATTCGAAAGTTAAATACCAATCAATCAGTATAAACTCTGACAATAAATTTATGTTTGTAGGGATCACAGCGGTTCAGTAGTTGAATTTTAGGTAAAAAAAGAGGACTAAAGGGGGATTTTTATCAATGAATCACGTGACATTGTTACCAATTTTCTTATTCGGTTAAGAATTTAATTACTGTATTGAAAATTCGTCTTTTTGGATTGAAAATTTAACTATTTCGGTCGAAAATTCAACTGTTTGATTGAAAATGAACATTTTTTTTGAAAATCATAATTTCGGGTTCAAAACCAAACTTCTGTGTAAAAAAATTAATTTTTGACTTGATGATTCAACAATTTGGTTAAAAATTCAAATATTTCGTTGAAAATGAACTTTACAATTGAAAATCGTAACGTGTCTGCATTTTCTTTATTTCTTGACTGAACATCTTTTATGGTAAAAAATTAATTTCTTTTTTTGAAAAGTTAACTATATTGTTGAAGATGCGTTGTTTTTTTTATTGAAAATTAACTTTTTTCTTGAAAATTCACATATTTTGATTAATAAATTTAACTGTTTTGTACAAAATTCGTCTTTTTATCTTGAAAATTCAACAATTTGATTGCATTTTTGTTTTTTGGCGGAACATCTTTCTTGGTTGAAGATTCGATGTTATTTATTGAAAATTTAAATGTTTTTTTTCGGAAATACGCTATTTAGCTTGACAATTTATCTATTTGGTAGTATAGTAAACTATCTCGTTGAAAAATTAAATAGGTGGTTGAAGATTCGATGTTGTCTTTATTGAAAATGAACGTTTTATTGAAAATTCACATGTTACGAATAAAAATTTAACTGTTTTGTACCAAATTCCTCTTTTTGGCTTTAAAATTCAACGACTTGGTTGCATTATTCTATTTCTTGATTGGACATCTTTCTTGGGTGAAGATTAGTTGTTTTTTAATGAAAATTAATTTTGTTGTTGAAAATTACACCTTATGATTGAAAATGTAACTGCTCTGTCGAAAATTCGGCTTTTAGCTTGAAAATGATACTATTTGGTTAAAAATAAGGTTAAAAATTTAAATATATATATTTAAAAATTTAATTGTTTTGTATAAAATTTGTCTTTTTGACTGAAAATGTTTTTTGATTGAAGATTCATCACTTTGGTTGAAAATTAAACTATATTTTTGAAAATTCGTTGTTCTTTATTAAAAGTAAAAATTATCAAAAACATCTTTCCCAAAGCGTCTTGTTTGCTAATTTTTGAATTTCTATTTATGAATCTTAAAAAAAATTAAAAACTTGTAAAGAAAGGGAAAACAGAGTCAAAACTCGTGAACCAGGGTGATCGTTTTAATAGAAGAAAAGATTTCCGGTCATTTCCCGTTTTTTCTCGGTCCGCAAACATTTTGCCCAGTCAATAAAATTTTTAAAATCGAACTATATTCTAAACAGTAAAAGTACAAGCATTCAAAGTAGAACTTTTGAATTTTAAACTTTTAAAATTAAAGTATAAAAGTACTAACACTTTTCAACTGAACAATTTCAAGTATAATGCATTTAAACTGCAAAATTCCGAATTTTTAACATTCAGAAATTATAGAATCAATGATCTTTAAATTTTTTCAAAATTATATTATTAACTTATTTTAGACTATAAACATTAAAAAAATTTTAATTTAATTTTTTTTAACTTAAAAGTTCTTAAATTAGAAATTAATTTTTTTTTCATTTGAAATAGTTTAAGCATCCTTGAAAGGCTTTAAAATTTTATTTGAAAATCTTGAAGTTGATTTAAATTTTTCCAGATTTAAAATTATTTAAAAAATTTTTTTTAAGAACTGATAAATAACTTTTAAAATTAATTGAATTTGTCCGACAAATTTTAGAAAATCCTGCGAATTTAAAAAATTTTTCTCAAGATTTGGATCTATAAATAACAATTGAACACTTATTATTTGTACAACAATTAGATTAATTTCAAGAGACATTTAGAAGTTTTAAAAAGATTCAAAATTATGCAAATACCCACAACATAATTTAAAACAAAATGTAGATTTATGCGAATTTAGAAGCTTTTTAAAAATTTTGAAAGGCTCCAAACAAATAAAAACATTAAAAAAATGATCGAAAATGATTTTTCATTTTGAAAAATTAGTTTAACTGCATATTTAAGAAGATTTTAAGAGATTTCCAAAACTGTCAAAAAAGACCTTGGCAGATATTAAGGATTTTTTTTAAATTTGTAGGCTTTTCTAAAAATTGTAGGAAAAAATCTATTTATTTTAAAATATATTTAGAACTTCTGAAAAAATGTCACACACTTCGTTCAAATTACTTGATATCATTTAAAGTTTTATATTAATTTTGAATCTTTCCAATTTAAATATTTTTTAAATATAAAAATAAAAATTGTAACGTTAAAGTGTTAAAATCTTTTCGATATGTTAATAATTCAAAGCATTCTATGGTAAACAATGAAGTTTTAAATTGATTACTTTTAAATGATGAACTTCAATTTACTCGTCTGAAATGAACAGTCAACTATTACAAAATATTAAATTATCATCTTTTTTCTTAAGTAAAAAATTTCCAAAAAAATGGGTTAAAAATTCAATAATTTAGAATGAAATCCTATCGTTTAATTTAATAAAAGCCTTTAATTAAGAATATATTATTATTAAGTATAGTTTATAAGTTTCAATCACACCTTTACATTTTTAATGACTAAGACTTTCGAATTGAAACAGTTACAATCTGGAAATTCTCAAACTTTGAACGGATTTAGAGTTTATTTATCAAATCAATTATTGTTCAGTTGCTAATACTTAAGAGTAGTAGTTTAGAGTAGTATTAAAGTTATTTATTTATGTTTACAGTTTATAAAATAACTTTAAACTTTAAATAAAAAATATACGCTCAAAAATAAAAATCTAAAATGGATTTTTCAAGTAAAAGCTTTTTGAATTACGTATTGTAAACTGCCTGATATCATAATTAAAAAAGATATCAATTCCAGTATTTATTTTTAAAAATCGAAGTTGGGCAGATTTTTCATCAGAAAATATGTAAAATTCCCAGTCATGAAATAAATTCACTGTCATTTCCCGGTTTTTTCAGGTCTCAGAAAATTCCCGGTTTCTCGGTCCAGCGGCCACCCTGCGAACTTAGGTGTTTTAGGGATTTTTCAAATTAAGGGGAAACAGGGGATTAGGCAAAAAATATAACGGACTGTGACGCCTGTATTTGTAAAAAAAAACATAAATGAAAGTGCGCAAAATACTCACGTTCGTTCGGGTCATGTTGCACGTTGTCGGGATCCAGTTCTTCTGAGTTCATGAACTTGTTGATACGTTTCACAGAGACAGATGCCTGTAAAAAAAAAGGTTAATTAATTTCCATTTGTTTCTTTCCATTAATTTTTACTTGTATTTTACCAACCTGAACAACGTTACTAATCATCATCGGCAACATGGAGAGAGGGAATCTCAAAATATTGAAGAGAGTGAGCGAAACGAAAGCTGTACTACTGTCCAGAACATTCTTCTCGTCAATAAGTACGAAGGTGGCAAACGATACCAAGGACACCTTTCGGAAAATAAAAACCAAGCTATAAATATATATATTTTTTGAAATGACTTAAAAACTTCTTATAAACTTCTGCTCACCAAGAATGGAGCGCAAGACCAAATAAAACTCGTTCCCGCATTAAGATACGCGGCCTCTTTAAGAACTTTGATCTCCTTATTTCTAATTTTTAAAATCTGCTCCTCAAAGGAAGGTTCCCAAGCATAAAGTTTTAGTACTTTGATACCACTCAAAACTTCGTTCATTAATTTCACTCTCTCGTCCTTGTTCTTCATTTGCTTGATCTGCAAATGTCGAACTTTGCCCGCGATCAGAGCGTTAACAGGAATTAGGATGACCATCACAGCCAAGCCGGAAAGCACAGAGGGTCCTAGAATTCCCCACAGGAAGTAGAGAGCGAGTGCAATTTGGAGCGGAGCTGACCAAATCATATTTACATAGGCAGTAACATCCATAAACCTTTGAGCGTCAACAGACATTAAATTGACAATTTCACCAACTGTCGACTCTTTTCGTGCAGAGTTCGAAACGCGCAAGGCTTTTCTGTAAATTGCAGCGATCAGTGCGGTACGGATTCGCAAACCGACTAAGAACATGCGATTGAAGTACTGGGATAAAATCAAAGTTTGTAAAACTGCGGTTATCAAGAGAATTACTGCATACATGTAGCCCTTCCACATCTCTTCGTGTGTTTTTGGGTTCACAAATTTAATCAGTAACCTGGAATAAAAAGATTGTTAGCAGAGACTATTTAAAGAAAAATTTATAATTAACATCGAAGCAAGGGCAGATCCAGAAAATGTTTCGGAGGGTGCGATTCTGAATTTTCTTTAACGATTGTATTTCTAGGGGAGGAGGGGGGGGGGGCTCCCATAATAATTTAAAAGACTTCAAATTGAATATAATAAGGTGATAAATTTACTTTATACATATTTTTTCAATTAATGTATTTACATTCATAAAATACCTGAAAGTGCATTTTTTGAGGGGGGGGGCTATCTTCATAGGGTAAAATTGTTAACAAAAATTAATTTTTTCTCTTTTTGGTTGAAGATTCATAATTCCTTGTAGAAAATTGATCTCTTTGGGTTAAAATTTAACTTTTTTTTACTGAAATTGTCTTTTTGTCTTTGAAATCCAACAATTTGGTAGACAATTCTACTATATGGTAGAAAATCCAACTATTTTATGGAAGATTCATTTTTTATTGATAATTATTTATTGAATGAAATGCAACTGTTTCATCTTTGGTTAAAAATTGATTTTTTTACTTTATAAATTCAATTATTCGTTCGAAAATTTATCCAGTTTCTTGATTATCAGTTCATTTTTGTAGAAAATTAAACTTCTTGGTTAAAAATTAAACTATTTTTTGGTTAAAATTGATCTATTTTGTTGAAAATTTATTTTTTTGGTTAATAACTAAGTTTTATAACTCTAAATTTAGCTATTTTATTGAAAATTATCTTTTTTTATTGAAATTTCATATTTCCGGTTTAACAATGAACTGTTTTCTATAGAAAATTCGTGACCGAATCCATTTCAAATCATGCAGGCCGTCGAATGACGTGTTCAGAATTAGCATGCCTACGAAATATGTTTTTGTACGTGGAAAATAAGGCAAAAATAAAGGTCAAATGAGTTTTTTTGCAAATTTTACTTTAACGACGGTACCATTTTTGGAATTTGTGAGATACGAAGGTTTGTCTTGTTTCAGTTAATCCAGTTTTTTTGCACTCCTTCAGATTATTTCCTGAAATTTCTAGGAATAATAGGCACTGATATTGTCTACTTAACATTAATTTCCCGTTTAATATTTTTTTGCTTTTCGGGATAAATTGTTTTTTTTCAAAAGCCTTGCCTTTTTTCAATTTTTTCAGATATGAAGGTTTTTCTTTTTTCAGTTTATCTAGTTTTTTTTACTCCTTTGAAAACCAAAAAAAAAATGTTGCATTTTCAACCACGAATTATAAATTTTAAACAAAATTGTTAAATTTTCAAAAGAGTAAATTAATTTTGAACCAAATAATAAAATTATTTATCAGAAGAGATAAGTTTTTAACCGGGTCCGAGGCCTGTAATCACTAAATAAAAAAACCATGAGAAATAATTTATGGTATTTAAATAATAAATTTATTATTATTATTAAACCCTAAAGGATACTTGGGGTTACTGTGATCCCACTGAAACTTCACAAAGGACTTTACGAAACTTCACGCTAAGCGTGATTCAGGATTGACTTTTTTTAATTGATATGCAATTTTTAATAACATTTTTTTATGCATTTTGTAATGATCAAAGTATTTTATTTCATAGAAAGAATTTTAGCCATAATTATTATCCACATTAATAAGCGAAATCAATGCGATCCCATATACCTAATTTTTCATGAAAATCACCGCATTCATGCTCGAAAATAATATCTTTTTTTCAATGCTCCATATCAGACTAATTTTTTATGCTAAGTCTACCATCTGCAGAGTATATTCCATTCTTTCCTGAAAAATGCGATTTTCTATGGGTTTTTTTAAAGTATTTTTCCGTATGGTTAAATTAACACTAAGGGTTTAGAAATATTTTATTCCTATTTCCAATTTGGTATTGTTTCAACATCACTCATGATTTTTTTAGACAAAAATTACAGTGAGACCCCATGTGCCCTGTATGAAAATATTTGGCTGTGTGTCCTATAAGGGTAAATAAAAATTACAAGAAATTTAGTACTTTAAATTCAAGGACAATTGTTTATTTTTCAGTAAATGGTTCAATTTTTATTTCAAATTTCATTTATGGGTAGACAATTATTGTCCATAATCATAATCAAAAGTGATTAATTATTAATCACTCTTGGTTGAGAATTCAGCTTTTTCGTATCAAAATTTATCTCTTTTAGCAAAAAAGTCTTATTCTTGTTGTTTTTGAAAACACAACTATTTTAGTAGACAGTTATTCAGATTAGGTTAAAGTTTCAACAATTATTGTGAAAATTCGTCGTTTTCGGTTGAATTCAATTAGGTTTGATCTAAAATTAAAATATACTTTGGTTAAAATAATATTGAGTATTATAATTTTCTTTGAGAATGCATCTATTTTGTTTAAAAATTCCTATATTTTATTCAAATTCAACTATTTTGACAGAAAGTTCAACTTGTTGTTTAAAAATAAAGGAAAATTTCGGTTGGAAAATTCAAATGTTTTGTTGAGAACTCTACAGAGTTCAGCTATTTCTTTGAAAATTCATCTTTTCTGGTTGAAATTTTAACTACGTTAAATATTCAATTGTTTGGTTAAAGATTTATAATTTTAGATAAAAATTCATCTCTTTAGTTAAAAATTTAACTATTTTCTTTCGAATTTATTTTGGCGTGTGTGTGTGTGTGTGTGTGTTAGTAGAAAATACAAGTCTTTTAGTATAAAATCGAACTATTTGGCTAAAAATGAACTTTTTGTTGTAAATTCGTCTTTTCATTTGACAATAGTATAAAATTAAAAATTCAATGAAATTACGCTAAAAATTCAATCAAAATTACGTTCAAATTATGTACTTTTATTCGCTAAGTAATGTGACTGTAACCAGTTACTGAAAAAAAGTCAATATTTTTTGAAAAATTCTTCTGAACGCCGGCAGTCGGCTGAATGCCTAAAACTTCTAAATGCCTACGACATATGACCCCCCCCCCCCTTTAAGTATTTTCTCTGGATCCGCGCCTCAATACAATCTACCTCTAAATTTCAAATACGATGAAAATTTTAAAATATAATATATGAATGAGATACTTACTCTAAAATCATGGGACTGACGAACGTCATGATATCCTGAATGAGTTTAAGTAATGCGCCGAATAGAAAAGTGGGTCCAAATGCTTTGCAAAGAGGAGGTAGAATGGATGCAGTTTTCTTTTTGCTTCCAGCGTTAAGATTAACCTGTCCTGATCCTTTCCGGAATGACGCCTTCACAGTTTGCGAACTGGAACAATTGGCTTCTCTTTTAAAATGCAATATAATCAGATCCTAACGGTACGTAAAATCATGAAACCTAAATTTTAATCTTACCTAAAATCAGTCCAAAATAGTCTTGATAGCGAAAAGAAACAATTTGTTTTGTTATAATAGACTTTCTTGAAAACAATCCACTGACGTTACGTACTACTAGGATTTTTTTACTAATTTAATTGAAAAGACTGACCTTTTCAGAAGCGGCGGAGCCTTTTTTCTAGATGAGGGCAGGGACATACACTTATAATATTGAATGGAACGATTTGTACAGAGTATAGTAATATTATACTATGTAATTTTTTATATAAATCATAAATAATAAACAATCAATGAATAGTTAATTATTTTTGAAATTTAACAAATATTTAGCCAATATTTTGAACAAATCAAAAGAATTTCACAAATACTCTAATGATTTATCTAAAGATTTCAATAATTTCACAAAGATTGTCAAATATTTTCCAAATATTTCGTCAAGATTTACAGAGATTTCAATTATCTCACAACGATTTTCAATATTTTGCATATATTTCAAAGAGTGCACAAAAATTTCAATGATTTCCCAAAGTTTTAAAAATTTTCATAAATGTTTTACAAAGATTTCGGATAGATTAAAAAGATTTCACATGGACTTTAATGATTTAAACAAATATTACTAAACATTTCTAAAATATATTAAATATTTTGCAAATATTTCCAAAGATATGACAATGATTTCAAAACAATTTCAATGATCTTCTAAGGATTTCAAATATTTCGCAGATATCAATTACTTCACAAAATTTCAGATGGTTTCGAAGAGTGCACTAAGATTTCTCAGGGATTTCACAAAGATTTCAACAATTTCACAAATATCATCAAATATTTAAATATTACGCAAATATTTCTAAAGATTTTATAAATACTTCACAAATATTTTAATGATTTCACAAAGATTTAAAATATTTCGCAAAGATTTTAGAAAGATTATTGCATAAAGATTTCCCAAAATCTCAACAATCTTAAATATATTGCCAAATATTTCAAATATTTTACAAAGATATCAAAAAGATTTCAATAATTTTCTAAGGATTTAAATTTTTTTTAATATTTCGGATTAATTTAAAAGATTAGATAAAGATTTCGATTATTTCACAAAAATTTCATAGAGATTTCTAAGAGTGCGCAAAGATTTCAATAATTTCACAAATATCATCAAACGGTTCAAAAATATTTCAAGGATTTTTCAAAGATTTCACCAATATTTCAACGATTTTTCAAAGATTTCACAAAGATTTCCAAACTTTCGCAAATTTTTTAGATAGATTTCAAAGATTGCACAAAGATATAACGATTTCTCAAAGATTTAAATTATTTCCCAAATATTTCAGACAGATTACAAGGATTTATCAAAGATTTTTATACAAAAAATTCGCTAAGATTTCAGATAGATAAAAAGAATTCAAAAATATTTCGATTATTTCACAAAAATTCCGGGTAGGTTTTTGAAAAAAATCAACCAATTTAATGACTTCAATCATCCGATTTCCGAGGAGGGGAAATCAATAACTTGCCCTTCCCTAGTTTATTCTTAAGGGGGACATTGCCCTCTATGCCCTCTAGGGCTCCGTCGCTTTTTAACCTTTTATGGATTAACATTTTTTTAAATATTTTTACTATCCATGCAAAACTGCGTTTAAATTTAGGGAGACAAAATAAGCGACTTACTTTTCTGCTTTTTTCAGCTTTTTCCAGTATTTGTCGAAACGCGGAACGATTTCATGAGCCATGTCCTCAGGATTCATGGACCAAAGATCATTCGTCTCGAGCGGCTTCTTGAAGCCTTTCCACGCCAGGGAATCGAACCAAGCAAAGAAAAGTCGCGAAGGAAAAGATGAACTTTGTTCTGGACATGGTCTTTCAGTCTGTAAAATTTACACGATTTTTAACAATAACAAGCCAATGAAATTTATATGTATATACATTTTGAAAAATAGCTACTGACCGGAGCATATTCAGAAACTTTTGGTGCGGCGTCCACGCGAAAGTTGAGCAGAAATAAAAGAACAACTACCGGGTAGTAAATCATGTACGATACAAATTCATATGTCACTTCCGTCTATAACAAACAAATAACCATAAAGACATGTGCAAATATTTACCAGACATGATTACTTTTTGCTAGATTAGCACTGAGGAAGCAGCAGAATCATAAATGCAATTAGAGATAATTTCCAGGAACTAGGTTTACACTTTCCTGGTCTCTGATCTGAGGAGCCATTCATAAATTACGTAACAGATCTTTTTTTTTATGAGGGAGTAAATTTATACGGTTACGTAATATTTTCAATATTTTGATTTTTTTCCATCGTTCTGTAGAAAAATATTGACAAAACAAAATATTTTTTACAATTTTTGAAATTACTACTACCCACAAAATTATGAAATATTTTTTACGAGGCTTTGCATTAATACTATATACTAAGTATTATAAAATAAAATAATATTCATAAATTAAGGTAAGCATTGGAATAACCATATTTGCTTTCATGAGATTTCACTTAAATTTAAATCAGTTTAAAATAATCTGTACACATATTACCCTTTCTTTTAATGTAAGATTTTATTCAAGCGGGAATTAGAATCTAAGGAATAAATTAATAAGTTAGTTTGGATTTTATATCGTAATAAGATATTCTTAAACGAAATACATTCAGAAAAAATTCTTTCGTTGAAAGTAATGGTTTTTGTTCCAAATAAAACAATTTTCATTAATTTGAAATGATCATCATTTTGAAATTATTTTTGGTTAAATAAAAAATGTAATGCTAAATAATAAACGGGTTTTTTCATTTAAAACAAATATTTTTCTAAGAGTTTCTAGAATTCTGAGTCTTTCGGATGTTTTACATTTTTGATACTGAACCATTTTTAAAATACTTTTGAATATGTTTAATTATGAGTTTTTATTGTCTAAATTCATGAAAGTTCGAAAATATTTTTATACTGGGGCTATCTGGAAGATTTGCAGCTAAAAATTCTTCCATTCTTAATGCGTATAACCTAGGAAGATGTAATATTACATGCTATTTTTGATATGTAGTTTCATTTGAGTGATTTTGAAAATCCAAAGTCAAGATTTTTTAATTCTAAGTCTTCTTAATTGAAAAAAAATTCAAATATAAATCATAAAAATTACAGAATTTTTAATTGTTGAACTTAAAACTTGCATAATTTTTAATTGTTAATGAAAAATTCATGCATTTTGAACACTTTTTAGAACAGTTCAATTTTGAAACTTTGTAATGGAAAATTCTTCAAGTTTTAAGATTTATAAATAAGATTCATTAATTTGGAATGCTATAGTTTAAAATGAATTATTTTTCAAATTTTCAATTGTAAATATTTGCAATTGAAGATTCTTAAATTTTAACGATGTATAAATAATTTTATATATCATATATTGAATAACAAAGATTTATTTTTATATTATTATTACATTTTAAAGATTTTTCAGTTCAAAATTCACAAATGTTCAATTCTAAATCTTCTAAATCTAAACCTTCAAAACTGAAAAGCTTTCAAACACAATAATTAGAATTACAGAATTTTTAATTATAAAACTTAATACTAGCATAATTTTTAATTGTAAATTTTC
>JAAAKG020138147.1:0-12712 GCA_010014905.2 Druon quercuslanigerum
AAAGTTCCTGCCCGGGTTACTCACCTCCACCCCCACCAATATACATTCCACCCTCCCCACCACCAACTTACATTCCGCCTCCTCCACCACCTCCACTCCCACCAACATTCATTCCACCTCCACAAGGTTCCTGCCCGGGTTACTCACCTCCACCCCCACCAATATACATTCCACCCTCTCCTCCACCAATTTATATTCCGCCTCCTCCACCACCTCCACTCCCACCAATATTCATTCCACCTCCTCAAAGTTCCTGCCCGGGATACTCACCTCCACCTTCACCAATATACATTCCACCCTCCCCTCCACCGCTTCCTAGTTGTCCATATGCATAAACTCAACCATCGACAATTCATACTTGTGTACATAGTCCGTATCCAATCTGTATGCAAGATAATTTTGACACTATTTTTTGTAAGGTGTATAGTAATAAACGATTCTATAAGTTTAATTGCATTTATTTATTCTAATTCTCCACGCCATCTCAAACCAATTATTTCTCGAAACTTATTACTGAAGGAGAGAAAAGTAGTATCTCTAATTTTAAATTAGTAATAATTTTTAATAAAGTTACATCATTCCAGTTTTCTTCCCTCGTCACTACGGGCAGTTACGACGTCAACTCTAAGCAGCCTCTCTTTGTTTTAAGCATGACTTTTAATAAAGGCTTGAAATATCACGCGCATTTGTGGAATTGCAACTGTAGAAATTCATTTTTCTGGTTCAACACTGCGAAGAGTGAAATGAAGGCGAAGAAGCGCTGCCCCTTTGGGTTGAAACGATATTTTTCGCATATACTTACCGGCTGTATCATCAGATAGTCATATTCATTACCATATTTACCTGCGTTGATGGCTATTCTACAGTATGCTGAGGAATTTTACAACAATAGTTACAATTAAGCCTAAAAAATGAAATGTTTTTGAGATGCACTATTGCATTATATAAAAATAAATTTTGTCCGACAGCGGAGCGAAAATCCTCTTTTTCAATCCGATAGGGAGGATGGAAACCAAGCGATTTCACGTCTGTAAAAAGAAGGGGGGCGGGTCGTCATTTAAAGGGACGAACACTACCACTATTACCGAATGAAATCAAAATTGAAGGCAGCTTCATTCTATTTGACCCTCAAAATGTATAAAATCCTGATTCACATTGAATAAATAAGGAATTTACAAAATGAAATAGAATTCAAACAAAGTCCAGTATGGAAAAATTACGAAATATTTCTGAAGTTATTATATTTCAATTTTAAAGAATGTAAGTACAATTACATTTCAAAGTTAACAAAGTTCTTTTTTGTTCAATACAAACAAGACAATTGAGTTGAAACAATGAATTGTAAAATTTTCTTATGAAAACAATACAAGTATATAATAAATAAACAATAAGCTACATCCCAACCACCTAAAATACTAGAATAAGAAATTTAAAATGTTAGGTATATTATGAGAACCGTTGAGCGCTCACAAAGAAGCGAACCGAACTCTGCAGATTTGGCACTTTTAATCCAAACAAATATTGTTGTTGCACTTTTCTCATGATAATTTCATCATTTTTCGTTATCGGGAAGGACAGTAGGAACATATTTTTTGTTGTCGTTAAGAAGATTATGTCGTTCAGGTTAGATATGATCAGGTGGTTAAATAACATTGAGAATGTTGCATATGATACAGAGGAAATTCTTGGGATTGGTTGTGTGAGTTAAATGTGCATCCAAGGAGACATTAGTACGTTAGGCAATACGATGGTAAATTAAAACTTTATTGAAGCATTCTGATTTTTTGGAAGATTGTCCAGATATATGAGACAGGAGTTCTGAATAGCTACGTTCATCATGTTTCTTTATTTATGATGCTGTCATAGGGCATCGTTTAAATAAGTCTAACAGTTATTTTTCTTGGTTTGCTTAAACGAAACTGCGGTGACCTCCTCAGGAAACCAGAAAAAGCATCAGCCGGATCCCCTATTCATAAACTTGGGATCTGTAAAGTATTTCGGGAGTTCTTATTTATTTTTCTTTATCGACCCCAGCAAGGTTCTTTTATGCTCTGCGAGTAAATTTTGTGCCAGTGGTATCCTGCTGAATTAGTTGTTACATTTCAAGTTACGGTTGGAATTTTTCAGAGGCTCCATAAGCTTAGTAGTGATGTATTCGCTAAAAGACAGTTATCCTGGGAGTGTAACCTTACCTGTGTAAATTTGTATGTTGAACATGCATGCTCATTTGTTTGGATGGAAGTTTAGTATAAAAAGGACTAAGCCCTTTGAAGGCAACCAGCTGTTTTCAATTGTTTTCACAATTGTTGACGAATCCCTTATGCCAAAAAAACAGTGTCCATTTGTCTGTTAGCCTTAGCGCTCTCGTTTATTTTTCATCAAATTGCAAAAAATCAGAGACGTCGGAGCTTTCTGGATTGAACTTGAAACTCTAATTTACGAAAATGAATCAGAAAATATTGATATCGCTAATCAAAATACGCGTCATGGCCAGGACTGCAAAGATCCTGAGATTTCAGCTATAGGTTTGAAGAATCATCCGGACATTCGATTCGTGTTTCCAAAACAACACAATGGCCCAAGTCATATTAAAAGTGTATAGCACAAATGTTTTACAAATTTCAATTTGCTACATTACGACACTGAACATGATTACTTCTTATGTATCGACTGCATCAAAGCATGCCACCTTATTAACAAAACGGTCTTTTCGTGGTACGCTGAGGCTGAAATATAATTCCTGAATGTTGGTCTCTGAAAATAAATAGATGCACTTACAAGATTTGCAACTCATCAGACTAGTTCTTTTCATCGGAAATGCAAGGATCTAATATTTCGAAGGAAACTGCCAATATTGTGAAAGCTCAGCTCCAAAATCAATATTCTAACCAACAGAAAACCGTCCGAACCTGTTTATTGGCAATCATTACTTCCACTCGCTACTTAGCTCGTACAGGCAATTCTTTCAGAGGCCACGAGATACGAGGGTGGAATTTAAGACTTTTACTGGAAGAAAGGTCTTTGCATATCTCAGAACTTGACACGTGGTTCGAAAAACGTGACAATCATTTAAGTATTGATATCCAAAATTAAATTCTAGAGATTATGGCGGACAGAGTTTTGGGAACTGTTGTAAACCACATAAAATCATCTCATTGTTTCTTATCATCGCTAACAGCACAGCCGACACTTCTGACTTAGAGCAATTCTGATTTTGCATAGGTTTTGTGAATCCAAACCTGCTCACTGTACTTGGTGCGTTTTTTGGTCTTTACCATGCAGATGACTCTCGAGGCTCTAAACTTGCTGCAGCTATAAAAGATATTTTACCGAGAATCAATTGTCCTCTTTGCATACTTTGTAGGGAATGTTTTGATGGAGCTTGTAATATGTCTGGGAAAAACAAAGGGTTCCAGAAGATTCTACACGATAAACAGCAAAAATCTTTATACATTGACTCCCCAAATCATTCTCATGATCTAGTCCTGCAAGAATTTGCCAAAGAAAATGATAGAATCTGCGATATTTTCTTCATCTTTAAGGATTCTTCTAATGTTATTTTGGAATATTTCAAGAGGAGAAACATTTGCGTAAACGTAGTTTTACGTGATACCAAGGATCAGTCAGAAGCAAAGTTGGAGCATCTGATAGCTTTGTGCCGTATCCGTTGGTGTGTTCTTTATCCTGCCCTTGTTAGATGTAAAAAAGAGTACGCCAAGGTCTTAGAGATACTACAGAATATTGTCGTAGAACCGGGTGCAATATCTCCCGAGAGAAAAGCTACTGTATGCGGAGGGCTGAGTAAGTTATTCAAGTTTCAAACTTTTTTTTACTTTAATATGAGCATCGAGATATTTGGCCTATGTGAGACTCTTGCTAAAGCTCTGCAAAGCCTCACAAACACAGGAGCTGGTGTGCTACGATCTGCAGAGATCTTGATTTCACATCTGGAGAAAATTAGAATATTAACTATTTGATAAGCTCTATAAAGCTACAATTGATGAAAAAGCAACACTGGGTTTAAATTTTCCAGCTACGTCCGGAACGAAAAAAGTCCCAATCTTATTCGGAAATGAAGAAAATGCCGTTCTACCAGCAGTACTTGATGATAAAACTGTTCTCCAAAAATTTCGCAAAATCTTTGGCCGAAGAATCGAATACCGTAAAAGAACGGTTCAGCAAGTAATTCAACTACTTATACTTGTTCTGAATGTCCCAGCATCATCTGTTTCAGCAAAATGCACGTTTAGTACACTTTAGTACACTTTAGTACACTTTCAAGAAATGAAGGCAGAAAACCTATCTTCTTTAAAGTTTGAGCTTGTTTCAGATTTTTCCTTAAAACAAAAACAGACAAAAAAAATAAAAACGAAAATGGATATAATTTTTACTTAATTTATACTTAAATTTATATTTATACTCTGCACATCCATAATTACCTCGTAGATAAAGTACGCACCTATAACTTTCATGGGACTCTGCTGCACAGTTGTAAGGGAGATGTAACTAGACAGCGCATATTCAAGTACCCCAAACAGTATTGCGTAGCCCTAAGTTCCACCTAACCCTACCGTTATCATAGCAGCATTACCAGGCTGGTATTTTACGGATTAACCGAGAACCCGGACATATGACACCAGAATAGTGACATTTCTTCAATTAGGCTTTCACCCCAACTCGTATCGAGTCTCCTTTGGCGTAGCATGGTTCCTATCTAGCTTACTAGCTGCTTTGACATGCTAAACCTCAAATCCTCCTGATAGATGACTTCTATAGCAGTATTTCTGAAGACACCACTCTGTATCCAAAAAAGTAGCCAGATCATACCCCTCTTGTTCTACCTGAAGCTCCAATTTTGCCACAACAGCATGTAGCGCCATTTTTACAAAGCAGCCTGACTGAACCTATGAACCTCTGAACCTATGAACCTCTTCATAATAAAAGACGTTAGGCTGATCGTTCTAAAATATTTTGCAGCAGTGTAACCCTCCTTCCCAGGTTGGGGAATGAAGGCGACTCCACCGTCTTTCAATACCGATAGAACGTATATAAAGATTCTGAAAAGATGCCATCCACCCCCTTGTGATTTAAAGGGGAAGAAGAAAGTACGGCTTATTTCACCTTTTGGTTTCTGAGCTCTTGGCGGGAAAATTCAAGTTGGCCTTCTTCAACTGTTGGCCCCAGCGTTCCTCCTCTTGGTCAGTTTGGATTCGCTTAATACCCTGGAAGTAAACTTTCATCAGGTTATTTAGCGTTGTTTCTTCATCTTTGGCAAACTCACCATTTGCGAGCCATATTAGTCCGACGCGAGCGCCCGGGGTTTCCACCAGGATCTTGTTGAACCTTGCTATTTCCGAAATGCCTTTCGATTTCTCGCAGAAGACCCCCAAACCTTCCTGTTTAGAATTTTGCTATCTTTTTCTTGCATTTAAGCTAGGCCGTCTTATATATGTCTCAGCCCGAAGGCAATTTATTTCTATTTGCCCTATTGCACAACGCTCTTGTCTTTTTACGAAGTTTCTCCAGGTTGGTATTCTACCATGCTGCTCCTTTTCTAGCCTTAATTAAGCAGGTAGGACAATTGTTTTTATATAATGTAGTCAGAGCCGTCCATAGGAAATCCGCAGCGTGCTCCAACTAATCAATGTTAATATAGTTTGTGGGACAAGCCTCCCTTCAAGTTCCTCCTTTTATGAGACCCATAGTGTATTTCTAGGGTTTCTGATCTTTGCAACCGCCGGTTTTCCTAGGGTTAGCCAAAACAAGATATATTTGTAGTCCGAGAGAGACTCCTCATCAGTGACTCTTTATTTCACTAGCTTGTTACTAAGTTCATCAAGCATACATTTAAATCGAGAATCCACAATCTATACACTTCCACCTGAAAAAGCGAATGAAATACGACTTAGGGCGGCAAACATTTTACGCCAAGCCCAAATGCCGTCCACAAACTTAAAAAAATAGAAAAAAACCGCAATTAAAGAGCTCAATTGGAATGAAGAAATTATAATATTACCCGCATATGAAGGCAACACAACACTAATAATGAATAAAGAAAACTATAAAATTAAAATCATGGACCTGCTAACTGACGATACATGCAAAAAACTTAAAAAGCACCCTATTAAAATAATAGTCAGTAAAACAAAAACCCTTATGAAAGCACTAAACTGGACACAGAAACAATATTTGAATTATTACCTACTAATCTCATCTCTCCAAGACATTACGAACTAACAAAAATACGCAAAAACAACATTCGACACAGGCTGATCGTTAGCGCAATAAACTCACCTACTTACAAACTAGCAAGCTTCCTCACCAAATTCTTTTACAGGAAACTCTGTTATTCAATATGCAAAACTCTTTTGACTTTATCAAAAAGATACAACAGATTCGCATCCAACCCCAAGACATCATAGAGAGTTTAGACGTAACATCTCTCTTTACGAAAGTACCAATCTCTGACACAATTGATATTATTCAATCCTTTGCAAAGTTCCCCTCCGAGCTCATAACTTTGATAGAGCACTGTCTAAATAATACTTACTTCTTTTTCAACAACCAATTCTATGAAAAAACTTCAGGAGCAGCAATGGGATCTCCAATCTAACCTGTAATAGCCAACATCTTAATGGAACATCTAGAAACAAAGATCTTCAATCAATCCAAGCTTAAACCGGAATTTCGGTTCCGTTACGTGGACGACACTTTAGTCATCTGGCGACATGGACTAAATGAACTGAATAAGTTTTTCGATTTCATCAATCAATTACATCCTAATATCCAATTCAACATGGAAATTGAACAAAACGGAAAATTGCCTTTCTTGGACGTACTAGTTTACGAAAAATTGGATAATACATTAGGACATGAAGTTTACAGAAATCCCACCAAAACACACAGATGCCTACATCCCTCCTCTCACCAACCATCTAAAAAACAATCGGTCATCAACTCCCTTGTACACAGAGCTGTATCCATAACAGATAAAGGTAATTTACAAAAGGAATTAGAAAACGTTAAACAAATCCTAATTCAGAACGATTATACAATCAAACAAATTGATAAAACAGTAAGAAAATATACCAAAGAAAACAATCCGAAACAACCTAATAAAGAAAGAGAGAGAACATCGACCACCGTCCTACCCTACTTCCAAGGTATCGCAGAACAAATAGGAAGAATTCTCCACAAATAAAACATTTAAACCATATTTAAACCACCTGCGAAAACAGGACAACTTCTAAACAATCCCTTGTTCTTGTGGCAAAGTCTATATTGGAGAAACCGGGAGAGTGGTCACCAATTTCACCAATTTCAAACGTCTGTCACGTCGAGTTGGTTATAAATGTGAGAGATTTAATTTTTGAAATTGAGATTCAGCTAACACAAGTGAGGTAAGGTGAGGTGGTTTTAAGCATATTTGTAGATATAATTTAGGCGAAAAATTGTGTTAAGGAAAACGTTATAATTTTTGTATTTTAAAGTACAATTTTATAACAAGACTTTATAAAAAATTTTAGATACTTTCTGGTTAAACAAGTTTTGTCTTTATTTTTTTTCGCTTGTGTCCTTTTTCGAAAATGTTATTTTGTTTAAATTTCATATCGTCCTATCAAAAAATTATTAAACACAAATATGTAGGTCCTTTTTGTATGAAGGACTTTTGTTCTATTATTTTTTTCGTAGCTTGTGCACCATTTTTATCGACTCATTTTTTTGTGTCTTGCAAATGGCAGTTTTTTCATTATTTTTTGGTACGAAGAAAATTAGAATTTTTGATTTTTCACGGAAATTCAAAAAGTGGTTATGATAATCTTGTAGGTCTACTAAAAAGCAACCTTCTTCTATTCATACGATTTTTACATCATGCGTTGTTTGGCTTACAATTTTCATTTTCGTTTGTTTGTTTGTTTAAATATTTTAAATGTTATAACTTTATCAATGTTTACATTCTCATCATTGTTGGAATGTATTACTTTTAGGTGTAGACTGACAATGTTGGATTTCTTTCAATCGCCACGTTTCAGGCAAAAAATGAATGATTGAGTTCTTGTTACCTTTTTGAACCTTATCACTTATCACTTTCTTTGAGAAAAAAACTACAAGAGTTACAGCATTTTCAAAACAAAAAAAGTCGAAAATGAACCTTTTGAGTCAAACCACATAATATAGAAAAAAAGGCAAGAAAAGAAGAATGTTATTATTTGAAAGTGTTACAAGATAACCATAACAACTTTTAGAATTTTTCTAGAAGATCGGACATTCAAATTATGACTGGAGAGAAGATGATTAAAAGTCAATAATTTCATTTTGCAGTCCAATTGTACAAGATATGAAGCCACAGCAAAACGTTTCTATTGCAACCTGAAAAAAAAACAAAAAAAAATTATTTTTTTCGACAAAAATAAAAACGCGGAAACGAAAGGAGAAGGCAAACAAGAAGATATCCTTCCTTCTCTTTTTTATTTTTTTTATCTTCTTTATTACTACTATTATAATACCACAATAAAAAAACATTTTTCAAAAAATAATCACCAACGTTTCGGCAAAAATACAGGACCCTTATTAAGGGAAAAACTATAAACTAAAAATTCGAACTGATAATAAAAGCAAAAAACCCACGAGGCTCCCCCCCCCTCTATGAGAGATGTCTAGTTAAATTATTAAGTCAAGATAAGCATTATTGAAGTTTTAATTAACAGTTTTTTTGTTCGTTGGCTATTGCAATTGTGATGTTAAAAAGATTTTTTCATCTCCACTCCCTGGACATGCAGTCATCGTAAAGAGGAGTGCTGCCCATAATTTTATTTATTTTAAACACTAAAATGCTTTGCATGTCCAGGAGGAAGTACCTTACTTGTATTTTATCTTATTTGACTACCAAAGAACAATATTTCTTTCAAAAAAATATTTTTTATCATCACAATTACAATAGCAAACGAGGAATGAGCTTTCACAAAAAAGAATTCACAATCACCAAACTCGAAGATCACGACTTTAACAATTAGGAATCATAGATCAATTTCCATTCGACTTTCAGAATTAACAATATATAATTCAAATTTAAAGTTTTGAATGGCAGTTATAATTATCCTAATTATTTAAATGGATGGCCTGGATACAAATTATATCGATCAAGCTCTTTGGTATAAATTATTTACTTAATTATTGTACTTACAATCTTTCAGAATTTGCAGGTAATAATGTTAGAAAAAAACATTGCAAATCAAAGTGGGTAACATGTTAACATAATACTGATGTGAACATCTGTGTCGCCGTGCTATAATAATAATAATTTAATTTATATACTTTATAATACATATATTTATAATATATAATTTCGTGCTTTTTATACTTAAGGGCACCATTTATTTGAAAAATATACTCCATATTTAAAACATCAAGGCTGTGAAGTTTCCAAAAAACAATAATCCCGAAGTTAATTTTAAATGACCCTTAGTTGTTTAATTAACGTTAAGAATCAAAATTCTTTGTTAAATAATAATAATAGACATTTGCTTTGAAAACCATTTTCTGGCATACTAGCACGGGAAAATATACTCTATGGCAACCTGAATGCAACTTCTTTATTGGTTTCAATACCTCAGTCAACAAAAATGTTGAAATTATTAGGAGGTTGCTTAAAAAAATACGAAATGCCTCAATGTAACTGTTAACAGTTAAAAAGAAGTTCTTACAATTTTACAAACAAAAAATAGTCATACACGTTCTTAACAGGCTTATGCCATTAAACAATCCTTAATAAGGAAACTAGTGTTCATGCACTGCTTACAATAATACGATACTCCATAAAATTAACGCGCCAAAAATACTTGGTAGCTTTTTTTTTAAATTGACTTAAAGATGTTTTGGGAAGAAATGATCCATTTTTTACTCTATTGGCAGACTAAAATCTCGTAGAATTTAACGGTACCATCGATGATTTTCAATTATCATTACACAAAGAAATTATGTTCAACTTTTCGATTACACATGCAGACGGAAATTGAAATGATATCTTCGAATTAACCGCTGCGCATATGTTTAACAACATATGAATGACGAGTTAAGCGTGTAACTTCCGGTTTACGCATAAAATCGATATTTTCGCAACGAGGAAACAGGAAGAAATCTGCTCTGTGACGATTCATTCGTATATTAAGAGGACCAGATTTCTGGAGTTGTCAAAGCAGTTGAGTCGAGGGTCTCTGCAAGCCAATTGGAACTCCAGGCAAGATGAGGGCACCGGGCCTTCAATGGATCCTGATCCTCTTGGCGACGCCTCTAGTAGCGGGGCGAGGTCCCTGTTACTGTAAATGCCCATCCTTTGGGACAGAAATACTAGTAATTTTTTAAAAAAATATTACTTTCCATTTGTGACAGAATCTCAAGTTATTCTATTAAATTACCCTGAACTTATGACGATGACTTATAATGACAACTGCATTTTCATCATTCTCAATGATGTTTCAACTTTAATATAAAAAATATAATTGAGGTTCTTGACAGCGTCTGTTTTAGATGAGTAATGCGTTACCAATTTTTCTCTGTTTTAGACTGGTTACGAAAGTTACTCAAGTCCAACATGGTCCAGTTGCTCATCACCACCAACTATAAGTTATATACCTCCAACTCCATCTCCTCCTCCTCCCCCACCTCCAGAGGTTTTCCATTTGTATATACCTCCCCCACCAATCGCTCCACCACCCCCACCACCACCTCAACCACCGCCACCCACACCACCAACTATTATCATCCACCCCCCACCTTTACCCCCACCGCCACCTCCGCCACCTCCTCCCCCGCCACCACAACCACCACAATACGTTATAGTTCCTCCTCCTGAATTACCGCCTCCCCCACCTCCACCAATATACATTTCACCGCCTCCACCTCCTCCACCAGTATACATTCCACCTCCTCCACCACCGCCAGTAATCATTCCACCTCCCCCTCCACCAATATACATTCCACCTCCTACACCTCCGCCAATATACATTCCACCACCTTCACCTCCTCCACCCCCACCAATAGTTATTCCTTGTCCTCCACCAGCTCCACCAGTATTCATTCCACCTCCCCCACTTCCTGCACCTCCACCAATATACATTACACCGCCTCCACCTCCAACACCCCCCCCAACCCCCATTCCACCCCCCCCCCCCCCCCCCCCCCAGGAATTGCTTGGGCCAGAAATTCTGGGAAAAAATTAAACGGCGGTGTTCTGGTGTAATCACTTCTTGATAGGACGCGTAGTTTCTGCTTTATTCGTAAAAACTAGCATTGAACATATTTAAAAACTTTCATTTTTGGAAAAATGAAACAAGCTACAAAAAAATTGGAAAACAAAAATTTGGCTCCTAAAGCACGTTTACACATTTTTTATAAATCATTTTTTGATAGGACATGTAGTTTTGGGTTTATTAATTAAAATGATTTTAAAAAAATTAAAAATTTGTATCAAAACGACAAAAGGTACGAAAGGAAATTGGTAGACAAAAGTTCTTGATCCAAAAAAGAGGTACGAATTTGTTATTATTTATTACAGCCTCATCATTTATGATTAAGGAAGTATTAGAATTGTCCGAAATTTAAATGTTTCAAACAAAGTCTTAAGGAGCAATTATATTTTGAGAAAATTCCTATAAAATTGTTGTGAACCATTTTTCAATAGACCTTGTCATTTTGGTTTTAATTATCAAAAATACTATGCAGAAAATCGAAAGTTCAAAATTTGAGTCAATAAATGACACAGAATGTGATGAAAAGTTTTTCGAAGAATTTTCAGAAAAATCTGAAAGAAGACTTTAAGGATATTTTGTTTTATCGATAAAAAATAATATAAGATCAAAAATTATATTTTTAGCATAACAACGCCAGATATGGAAGAATGTCTGAAGGAAGGATTGTATTTTTTTTATTGTAAAGTAATTCAGAAAATCAATATACATTTACAAATGTCTTAAAAATCGAGTGCGTAGCGCAAGTGTCACGAGGATGCTTGAAAGTGTACTTTTTTTGAAAATCAATCTTCTATTTTGGGACCATTTTGTGAGACGAATTCGGAAAATTTATAAGATTAGAATTCTGGTATTCAAATATTAATAGGTTTTTTCTGTCGCTGGAGAAAAAACAACTATTACACCATGCTGGACAACAAACATAACATCAAAAGTCAGTTTAAATATTAACTGTAAGGGAATTTTGAAAATGAAGTTTTTAGACCACTCAAATATATAATAATAATTATATATTGGTTTTCTCAAATAAAGGCTGATGCAGTTAATAAGAGAATAGAAAATAATCAATAGAATTTGCACACATTAAATATGTAATTGATGTTGCTCAAGCAAAAATGAAAAGTGAAAACATTTTGTTACATGTTTGTAAGCAGAACCTATTCAAATGCGTAGTTTCTACAGAAGGATGCTCAGAAAAAGTGTAAGGTAACATTCGAAAAAGGCATTTTTGATCGCTCATTGTTTGAAATTGTTCCGTTCTTTATTGAAATCTTGGATCAGCGTGTTAGGCTTGATCGTGACCCGAAGCCTATTTGAAAACCCAGATTTTTCAGTCAATTTCTTATCATTTAGGAATTTCATGAGTGGAACAATAAATATAAATCAGTCTTTTTTTGTATTTTGAGATTGGAAAATCATCAAATTTTCAAGAATAATTTTATGCCTAAAAAACACGAAAAAATTCT
>JAAAKG020138148.1:0-12712 GCA_010014905.2 Druon quercuslanigerum
AACTACCACCTTTATGCAATAAGTTTATTTTGCAAGTCGAAATCATATTCAAGTTCAGTATCAATTCTTCATATGGTAATTCCATGAATTCCATAAATTCCATAAATTCCATAAATTGTTTGTATCTGTTAAATTCTCAGTATTCCGTACACACTGTGAATTCCAAGAATTCTTGGAATTTCGTGAATTCCATGAGTTTCGATAAATCCATGAAATCCGTGAATTATGAGCGTTATATGAATTCCCTGAGATCCTTAACTTCTGAAAATTTGGTGAATTCCACGAAATCCATAAATTCTATGAATTATTTGTATCTCCTAAATTCTTAGTGTTCCGTGCACACTGTGAATTCCAAGAAGTCTTTGAATTTCGTGAATTCCATACATTTTGATAAATCCATGAAATCTGTGAATTATGGGCTTTATATGAATTCCTTGAAATCCTTAAATTCTGAAAATTTGGTAAATTCGCCGAAATCCTTAAATTCCATTAATTCTTTGAATACTAGAAATACGCGCGTTATATACTGTACATGAACAAATGTTTTGCTTTCGTCAGAAAATTTTTTATCTTGCCAGGAACAAGTCATCTTACATGTGAGGTATTATAAAAATGCCAGAATTTGAAAAATTACAACATAATATATTGCAGCGTTATTAGAAATAAACTTCCAATACATGTAGTAGAAGTTTCCAGCAGAAATTTTTAACCGTGTTACTCTTCAAAAAATCTTAGGCTCATCTTATGTTTTGAAGCAAATTTTGCTACGTGATAAAATATCATATGCGTTTTCGGTGTTACTGAAATTCCCAAAAATTTATAACTTTTTTGAGATTCTTAAATATCTTATTCGAAATAGGGTCGTAATTTCAGTGAAAAACAGTCAAGAATGACCTCCGTGAAGAAATTTCCAAGTATTTGCCTTATTTCGGACTTGGGCCCGATCAGGCACACAATTTTGTGGATTTCAAATTTGGCCTTCTCTAGACTCCGGCTTGACTGCCACTCTTGACAGTAGATAGCGCCCCATTAATTTATTGGCCTAAAGTGGGTTGATTCCAAATCTCGTCAGAAATATTTTAATTTATATTTGAAAAAATTCTGAATTACGTGTTGAAGACTATATAGTATCTAAATTTATCAGAAATCTTAAGATAACACTAACCTCTAAATAAGGTTATTTATTCATAAGAAAAGAAGCAAAAGTAATATTCACTGTGTCGAATGTAAAAAAAAATTAGATCAGCAATGATGTCATAAACATATTTATTTTCACATATTTTTAAGTGATATGATATAATCGGTACTAAAACAACCTTCTTATTGTAGTATAGTATAGATATAAATTGAAAGCAAAAATATATCGCAAAATATTCAAATAGCTTATCATATAAAAATTTTTGCTGTTATATTGCGTCTTTTGACGTTTTCAGTTTGCTTCTAAGAAGGGGTTTAAAAAACACTTTGTTTCTATTCTTACATACTCCAATGTTTTTATATCATGATCTTTTTGATAAACTGATTTTTATATTCTTGACATATACGATGATAATATTGTTTTATTTTAAAATACCCTTTAATTAAGAATAATAAATTAATATGGGCTAAATCGGGGCCAGACTGGGTTATCTCTGGGCGCTGCAACCGGCTAAACCTCTAACTGCTGTATCATCACATATATTCTGAAGTTTCTGAAGATTCTGAAGATTCTTAAGTAATGCATTACATAATGCATTTCCGTCAAATCAAAAGCGCCCATTCTAAAGAAATATCAAAATAAAGTTTTTGCATGTTACTGTAGACCGTATTAACTCATTAATGCCTAGATGTTTGTTTTTTCATATCAGATTGCAAAAGATTGCAATATTTGTGAATTATTTTTCATGCAGATTTATAGATGTTGCTTAAATTTACTTTTTTTTACTTATTTTGAATTAAACTATTCCTTAAAATGGACACATAATAGTTTTTTGGGTTGCTGATCATGAATTAACTATCAGATTTGCAAAATTCAAATGGGCGGATCCATGATAGCGGATAAATTTTTTAGAAAAATTACATGTTTGTACGAAAATAAAAGGATTTTCGGGGTCGCTGGTTATGAATTCACGGACAGATTCGCGAAATTTAAAGTAAAAGATTCAATATGGCGGACACACTTTCGAGACATGTTTATTTTTGCGGATGAAAATTGTCCACATGATTTTTTGTGTTAAAAATTGAGCATTCGCGATCAGATTTGCAATATTTGAAGTGTCATATCCAAAATGATGACCTGGAATGGTAAATTTCATGAAATTTTGTCGAGATGCATACTTTACAAATCTGCGTTATCTAATTCTATCGATGATCGATTCGTTTCTATATCGTCTTTTGCCATTATATTAAATTTTGCCCGATTCTCACCACGTGGAGGTAGATTATTGTCGAAAATATTTTTTTATCTTTTAATTTTTTTTATTTGTTCTGTATTCTTTAAACATTGTTTTATCTAAGGTAAATGAGCTTGCGTGAAGCAATTTAAACAAAAATATAAGTTGCGAATCTTACAAAAATTGTACGTCCTCTTACCACACTTTTTGACGTTCGAGCAATATCTGACATTATTGGAGAATATATTTAAATTTTTTGTTATAATAATAATGTCCCAAATATTGGATCTGGCGTTTTGAATTTTCCAAATATGATAGCAAATTTATTATAAGCAATCAAAAAAATACATTATACATGCATTCTGAGAAATTACATTTCATTTTATTGTAAAAAGTTGTCTACAACGGGGAACAACGAAATATTACAGAAAGAAAATTTTCAATTAAGTAAAATTATTTATTAAAAAAATTATTTTATTGATATCCCTGTTAACAAATCGTATATTATGACATTTGCATAATGTAGTATAATAATAAATATTAAATACGAGAATAGTTTAAAATTTTTTGAGCCGTAGCTTATTATTGTAATCAGGACCATTAATATTTAGAGTCAAAATACTCGCAATCAATTAATTTTTATTTTTTAAATACCTTTTTTCTTATATCAATTAAATATTTACCTTAATTAAATATTTAGCAGGTAATAGAAAGGGTCTATACGGGGCCCACACAATAGTCAGGCGGTAAAAGGGCACTCTCGTTAGGGCCTGCTCAGAAGTTCAGCTTAGAACCTGAATTTACAGAACTAGTCAGGCCCTCTAAGTTTTCCCGATTAGAGCCTGATTAGAAATAGGGAAATCCTTCCAGGGCCCTACTAACCCCCGATTGGAATTTCTACATGAGCTGATGTTTTGGAAGTACCACATGAACATAAATTAGGTTACAAAGCGTCACACCAAATACACGGGCAGAAACTTGCATTATTTATTAATCCAGTATTTAAGTTTGCAAGATTCTAGTCCATTGTGATTGTTCCAAGATATTTAAACAAGCATTTTTTTTATATTTTTTTTTATGACCACAAGACTTTCACGTTGTTGTAATTTTCTTTTGTATCTGGGGCATTTTAAATTGTCATAAATGTGTCAAATAACAATAATTTTAATTATATTTAAATAATAGATAATTGTTTTTAGATTTATAATTTATATTTAGATAGTAAGCAGATGATCATACTCGTAAAACGATATTTTTTTATTAAATGCTATTTTTAATAAATTGGCCACGTTGACTAATTTTAAAAACTAGATTAGAATATTCCTAGTAGATCTATAAATCATAATAAATATGAATTTTTAAGCAACAAACCATTTTCATTTAAACTTCCTTCTGAAAAACTCTGGACAGTAGGGTGGTCCATAAAAAAATACGTTTTCGTAAATCTTTTTCAGAATCCTCAATATTATCTCAATCGAGTTCAAACTCAACATTTCTCGACGCAATTAGCCATTATATACGAATCACTTTTCAAATATCAACACCATAAGTCTGTTTTATAAGGTCCCAAAAAACCCTTATAAGTGATAAAAGGGGTTTTGTAATTTTTCGGCGCTAATTATGACTTTCTTTGCGGTTTTTTTAAACAAATTATTTTTGGCACATAAAAGACCATATAATACTGATAAATAGATGATCAAAGAAATTGTTGAAACAATTTATTTAGTTTTTAGCAATTTTCTCATAGAATTGAGTTAGAAAGACGCGGTTTTTCAAAAAAATTTCACTTTTCGTTAAATGCTTAATTAGAGGGAAGTGATACTTGATCAGTGTTAACAACGATGATTGTTTAAATAATCTTTTATATTGTTAATAATATTCTCTTAGAAAAATACAACAAAATTGCAGTTTAAAACAAAATTCACTTTTAGTCGAATTTTCATTTAAGATAAGTTAAGTAATTATTAGATTTAAGAAAATTAATTGTTTAAATAATTTATTATTATCATCTATTATTATATTTAAATAATTCTAGAAAAGTGCCGGTTTTTCTTAAATTGTTGGCTTTTTTCCAATTTTCAATAAGAGTGAAGTAATAATGAATACAAGTTAATAAAAATGATCGTTTAAACAATTTACTATCATTGTTAATAATATGCTACTTATTTAATTGATAGAATGTTGCAGTTTTTTCTTAAAAGTTCCACTGTTTGTCTTTTTTTAATTTGTCGTGACTTTATAATATATTGTATTTCGTAAAAATAGTTGTTTAAACAAATTGTTTTCGTATATGAGTATCTTCATCCATAGCAAAGTCTAATACTTGTGGTTTTTTCGGTATTTTTTAACTTTCTGTCCTTTTTCACTTAGGGACATAATAATTAATAAAGGTTTAGCAAAAGTGTG
The DNA here is from genome assembly GCA_010014905.2 of Druon quercuslanigerum. NCBI lineage: Eukaryota > Metazoa > Arthropoda > Insecta > Hymenoptera > Cynipidae > Druon > Druon quercuslanigerum. Next base: position 4,779 of record JAAAKG020138148.1, read on the forward strand.
TTTAAACAATTCAATATTGTTTATAACTATCCTTTCTTAGATAAGAGCTCGAAAGTTGTGGTTTTTTTATAAAATCTTTAACTTTGCTTTGCCTGCTTAGTTATTAATGATTAATAAAGAAACATTAGAAAAAACTACATTTCACATAATATCTTTCTTTGTTGTGAACAACAATACTATTTGAAAGTTCATTGTTGTTGTGGTTGACTTAATATTTCCTCATAAATAAAAAAGCGATGCAAACTTAAAGATTTTAAAGAAAACCGGCACGTTCTAGAACTTATCTAAGAAAAGATAGTTAAAAACAATATTTAATTGTTTTTTGTTAACTTTCATTAATTATTACATCATTCAGTAAAAAAAGAACAGATAGGAAAAAATTCCAGAAAATCCGCGACTATCAGGTATTGATATAGATGCGCATAGTTGTAAACAACAATAATTTGTTTAAACAATTATTTTCGCTGTATTTAGTTAAATACTAAATAACCTCTAATGAAAATTATTTTCACAGTTGAAAATGTTAGAAAACATCCTCAACATTTGACCAATTGAGCAAAAAGAATATTATTAACAATGATATTAAATTGTTTAAACAATTATTTTTGTTTACTTGAATTGATTATTACTTCACTCCTTTTGAAAATTGGACAAAAAGCCAGAAATTTAAGAAAAAACGGCATTTTTCCAGCATTATTTAAGCACAATAACAGATAATAATAATAATAATAATAATAATAATAATAATAATAATAAATTGCTTAAACAAATAATTTTCTTGAGTCTTATTAATGACTTAACTTATCTTAGTTTAGAATTTTACTAAAAGTGAATTTTCTTTTAAAATGCAATTTTATAGCATTTTTCTAACAGAATATTATTAACAATTATAATAAATTGTTAAAACAATCACTCTTGTTAAGATTTATAAACTGTCACATCCCTCTAATTGAAAATTGAACAACAAGTGGCGAATTTTAGAAAAAACCACGTCTTTCTGACTCCATTCTATGAGAAAATGCCTGAAACAATAATGAATTGTTTAAACAATTTATGTAGACATCTAATTATAAATCTGAAATGGTATTTTATGTGCCAGAAACTGACAAAACTCATTTTTTTGTTTATGGGGGTTTTGTGGGACTCTATAAAACAGACATATGGTGTTCATATTTGAAAAGTGATATTTTATTCCTATTCTATGGCTAGTTGTGAAGAGAAATGTCGAGTTTCAACTCGATTAAACTATCATTGAGGGTACTGGATAAGATTGACCGAAATAAATTTTTTTCTTATGGGAAATACGAGTTAAACTGTTTGTGACGACGCTCCAAAATTTTGTTATAATCCAAACAAAAATTATTGTTTTTTTTTTGTTTTTAACAAAAAATCATTAATGTTTGTGTGGATTCGAACAAAATTCTGGGGTGTCACCAAAAAAATATGAAAAACATTTTTGGATCATGCCTCGGGACATTCACTGAAAATGTAGTGCAAAAGGGCATTATATTCCCGTAGACCAGAAATCTGAATTCTAAGGGACATTTTATGGAAATTTAAAATACAATTTTTCAACAAGAAAAAAATTCTTTTTTTCCTTATTGTTATATACATATACACTGTTATATGTTACATAGACTGTTAAAAATTGCTTTTGGAAAGTTTCATACATGTATTGAAATTTTACAATACAAGTCCAGCAGTCAGTAACTCGACACCTGTTGAAGGAATAAAATAAAAAATTTTTTTAAATTATTTCCCAAGACAATAGTTTCAGAAAAAGAAAGAAATTTTCTGACGGAGCCAAAACTTTTATTAAAATATAGTATATAATGCGCATATTCATGGAATTCAAGAAATTCATGGAAGTTAAGAAATTGACATGAATTACGGAATTCAAGGTATTCAAGGAATTTATATAGTGCCCACAATTCACCGATTTCATGAAATTCAAGGAATTTTTGGAATTCAAGGAATTTTTGGAATTCAAGGAATTTTTGGAATTCAAGGAATTTTTGGAATTCAAGGATTTTTGTAATTCAAGGAATTTTTGGAATTCAAGGAATTTTTGGAATTCAATGAATTTTTGGAATGCATGGAATTCACGCAATTTATGGAAATTCATAAAATCACAGAATTCAAGGAATTCGTAAAATTCATAGACTTCCTAGAATTTCTTTACTTTCTTATATTCTATCAATTCCGCGAATTCCTTAAATTCGCTAAATTCTTTGGCTTCGCTAAATACCTTGATTTTTAAAAATTCTTTTGATTCCACGAATTCCTTGAATTCATTCTATTCCGTGAATTCTATACATTTCCTGTATTTAATGAATTCTGTGAATTTCATGAATTCCACGAATCCCACGGATCTCATGAATTACGTGAATTCCGTTAATTACATAAATTCTATGCATTACGTGAATACCACACCTCCAGTGCGTTCCGTGATTTCAGTGAGTTTTGTTGAATTAAAAAAAAAATTATAAAATTTATCTACTAATCATGAATTTTGCTGAATTTATTATGTAGATCCCAAATTAAAAAGTCTGATATCGAAAAAAAATATGTCGACAGATAGCCCAATAATTCATTTGATTTAAAAAATTATAAAATTGATAAAAAAATTAAACATTTTGCTGAAATTACAATGAGTTTCCTAATAAAAAAGTTTGACCCGGAAAGACACGAATTTTCTTGCCGACAAATGCCTGAATAATGATTTTTTATTACATTTAAAAAAAATTCTAAAAATTACTATCAACTATTTATAAATGTTGCTGAATTTATTATGAAAATCCAAATTAAAAAACCTGACATCAATAAAAAAAGTTTTTGCGATTGACAGATGCCACCATAATGCATTTGTTTATTAAATATGTTGAAAAAAACATGTTTTTTGCAATTTAATGTTTTCAGATGCTTTTAACTAATTTGTGAAAAACGATTGCATTCTAATCAAAAATGGCTTTTTGCGGGGAAACACTACTGTTTGCAATTTTACAATGAACTCAATAATTTAAAATATATTTATTTTTTAAAAATTCCTTTAAAAAATTGTTCAAACGGTGTCTGCCATAGAATACTTTATTTATAAAATTGGAAAAAGTAGACTTGTAAAAATTTTTTTACCAGAAAAACTAAGCCGTTATTTGTTAAGGCAGTACTCTACTTTGAACGCTTGAAAAAAAATGCTATTTTTGTGAATTTTTTTGGTAGTTTAATTAAATATATTAATGTAGAGCTTGTAGAGCATAATAAATGCACTTCTTAAATCTATTTAAAAAAATTTATTTATTTATTTTATACACTTTTTACGCTTGCAACCTGCAGCTATAATCAACGCCTCGAAAAGTAAGGTGTTAATGAAATCTCGATAACTGCTAGCCCGATTCTTATGAAATTATGAACACATATTTTGTACACTTATATCAACCCATGCAACTAAAATTATTCAAAAATTTTCATTTACAACCAATTTTTTTTTGCCAAAAACAGCCAAAAAAAAGACGATTTTTTTTTTTTTTTATTCCGCCATTTTGTTATGTTCTCATGTATGTTAAAAATTATGGTTCCATGGGTTGCTGCAGTTGTACTGAATCTAAAACTATCTGATTTTTTTTTTTCTGGTCAATCGTTATCGAGATTTCATTCACACCGCACACCTTCCTACTTTTCGAGGAGTTGACTTTAGCTGCAGGTTGCAAGCGTAAAAAGTGTATAAAATAAATAAATAATTTTTTTAAAATCGATTCAAGAACTGTTTTTAATGCTTTGCAAGCACTCCATTAATACATTTAATTATACTACCAAAAAAATTCACAAAAATAGCTTTTTTTCAAGCGTTCAAGGTAGAATACTGCCTTAAGATGCAATCATTTTTCAAAAATTTGATAAGAAGTAATAAAAAATGATTTTGCAAACAACACGGTTAAGGTTAATGTTTTGTTAGTGAATTTTAACATTTTCTATCAAAAATAAACTTTTATTCTTAAAATCATAAAAAAAATAGTTTTGTCAGATACATAACTTTTGGCATGACGACTACCTTAAACAGAGATTAAATTTGTCTAAATTATTGAAAATGTACTAAAAGTGCTTCAAAAAAATTTTTGTAAGTTTGTAACCTTGTTTTTTGCTGCCATATATTTATTTCTAATTTTTCACATCGTAAAAAATAATTAGACAAGTATAAGGGTGATTGCCAAATGGTTTACCTGAACAGGTCCGAGGCCTTTTCTATGATCAATGAATTCTTTCTCAAAATATCACATTTTTCTCATTAATTCAATTAAACTAAACCAAGCTTGAATATTTGACGTAAAACTGGTATTTAAATTTGTACTTACTGTATATTTAGCTTCTCAAATTTCAATATTTTAGGCTACAAAATTTCGAAAAACTCTTCGTATTCTCTCCCGATTTGACGCAGTTGTTTTTACAAATATTGTTCGAAAATTTTAATTGTAATCAAAGCCATATTATAGATTTTGAAATTTATTTCGTTGAATTCCGTATTATGCAATATCATATGAATTTAAATTTAATGGGATTAAACAACTGTTTCTATTATAACTAAGAATTCAAGAATAATTTAAATCCGAAAATAAATACCCTGTCATTTTCCGATCAAAGAAAATTCCCGGTCGAAGAAATATCATTACATTACATAAAATGATAAGCAATAGCGCTCGGTAAACAACGTAACAGAGGCGTAGCAGGAAAATCGTGAAACATGCGCAGTGCAACGGAAAACTTTCACTGCGCATCTACACATTTTCAGCAGCTCTCGTCTGAATTATGTAAGCCTGTAGTCTCAATTTTTCGTCTATTTTTTTCTAAATTCTTTTTTAAAAATCACACCACAGTTCTTTCACCATCAAATAAATTCAGACATCAAATAAATTCAGACAATTACCAACTCGTTGCTCAAAGCGCTTCCTTAAAAAATTATTTTAAAATCTCTTAAACTAGAGCTAAATGTCTATTATTCATCAGAAAAAATAACTTGATTTGCGAACCACTTTCTTCATAATAATTTAAAAACCTTTTTCGGTTGATTACTCGTTTCTAATTTTTGAATATTATTAGTTAACTCATTTTAATCACGATCTTTAAACTTCACAGGCGACCTTTACGAAATACTTGGAGCACTTCCCAACCGGAGTTTCCTCAAAACAATTCTTTTATTTTGTATTTGCAAACCTTAATCCTGGTAAGTATTTGCTGTTTTTATTTATTGATTTTAAAATCAATATATTAAAGGAATTTTTATAAACAAATACATTGATTTGAATGATAATAATCATTAATTTTATTCACGTAATTAAAGGTCATTTTCGTCAATATGACTATGGAAGTGTCAAAAACTTGATGCTTTATGGATCTTTAGAGCCACCCGAATACCCTTTAGAAAAAGTAGATATTCCAGTCGCCATTTTCCAAGGTCTAAATGACATTTTAGTAACTAATCAGGTGAGTTACAAATTTACAAGTAATCATATTTGACCAATAACTATAATACTAATATATTTGATTACTTTCTAGGGTATTGATTTACTTGAAAAGAGCTTATCTAAAGTCATCCATAGAGAGATGATAACTAAAAAGAGACTGAATCATTTGGATTTAATATACGGTGCCGATATGCGAGAACTTTGTTACTCAAAAATTTTAGAATTGTTTGAAAAATATCGAAATAATAATGATAAAAATGGTGGCTGAAAGAACTTTGATTTTAATAGTATTGTACTGTATATAATTAACATGAACGTCCCTTTGTATTTTTAACTGTCATTTCATCATTACATTTTTTTCATGAGAAAACGTAATATATTGTTTGCATTTTTAAACTTCACGTGTAATTTGAAATTAAAGATTTTTTAACGTTTTAACATAAAACAATAATATTTGTAGTACTCATGAACAATGCACTGTAAAAAATTCCATCCGTTCATATTTTAAATAAATGATTTTCAAATTCTGGAATAAAATGTGCATCCATTTTGTTTCCGTAACTCACCTGCGTCGATAGGCAATATTTCTTCAGGAGAAGGGTTTACTGTTGTTGTTTAATCACATAAATGATATGAATAAGTTCGAATCACCTTGAACACACACATATTTGTGTTTATACAACTCATATGCATCACGTGAAATCAATTGGAATGCACGATATTGCGCAAAATACATTAATGAGTAATGTATGGGGCTGCGGCCCCACCGATACGATAGTCGCAATCACTCTTGTTCTGCCTCCCTGAAAAACTGTGTGGGTCAGCAGTTCTAGGAAGACCGAGAACGAGGGTACTGAAAACGGGAGTTTAGTGTATTTTATTCTTACATACGAACATAAGTAATTTATATTAATTTTAAAAGTTGAGGCCTCTTTGTATGAGCGATATGAAACAGAAGAAATTTTTAAAAATAATTTTAGAGGAGATTTAAGAAGAAGCTGAGCAGTATGAAAAGTCAGGTAATTAAAAAATTACCTTACAAAAATGAAGGAATTTTATAAGAGACACTTTCAATTACTGCAAAACATAATAAATTCAAAATATTAATGCTGAAAAAATATAAATAAATAATTCCGATATGAATGCCTAGTATATATCAAAAAACAATCAGGAGAAAGTAGAGCATTTGTAAAATAATAATCTTGCTAGCAATTTAAATGTATTGAGAATAGTTTCTTTTTTTAACATCATTAATTTTTTGCAAGTTTTTTACAATTTTTTTTGTCTAAAATTCAACTATTTTGGTTTAAAATGAATAATTTGTTGCAAATACTTACTTTCTTGTTGAAAATTTAACCGAAATACTTCTTGCTTGAAAATTCAACTATTTTTATTTATTTCCCTTTATTGGCTTAATTTCACTGCTTTTGATTATTTTATATTAAAATATTTTTTGTATTTAAATATCTACTATTACATTTCGAGTTAAAAAACCATTTTTTTAAATAATGAAACACTTCGTTAAAGGTGAAAAAAATTCGTTAATTCAAAATTAATTTTTTAAATCGGGAATTCACATATTTCAGTGAAATATTCTTTAATTTAGTAGAAAATTTAATTCCGTGTTGAAAAATTTGACTTCTTTGTTAAAAAACAGTTTTTGTTTGTTGAAAAGAAATTTTTTAATTAAAAATTTAACTTTGTTATTTTGGGTTTAATGTTTCTTGAGTTCATTTAATATTTGTTTAAAATTTTGTCTTTTGAGGTGTAAAATTAGTCGTTTTAATGGAAAATTTGTGTTTTTGTTCTTCAAGTTGATCTATATTTGACAAAATATTAACCTTTACATTTTTTTGATAATTTATTATTATTTGTGAAAATTTAAACTATATTATTAACTTGAAAATGTATCTATTTCATTGGAAATATACTTCTTTTACTTTAAATATAAATTATTACATTTTCTGTGATGAAGTCGTCTGTTAGTTAAAAATTTAGCTGTTCTTAAAAAAATATCGTCTTTTTGTTTCAAGAATTTAACTGTTTTGTTGAAAATGCTACCATATCGGTTAAAGTTCCATATTTTATAATTAGAATTGTCACCATTTGACTGCAAATCAACAATTTATCTTTTTAGTTTTAAATTGAAATTTTTTTTAAATGCTGATTTTTTATCAAAGATTCAATAATTTTTTTAGAAGTGCAACTGCTTTTGCAAAAATTTTAATTTTTATCGTTTGAAGATTTTTCTATTCATTTAAGAATTCATCTTAGTAGGTAAAAAAGTCAAATCACTGGTTAAAAAACTTAACTTATTTGTTGATAATTCAATTATTGTAACAAAAATTCAACTATTCTCTTGAAAAGCAAATTTTTTTGGGGGCCCGGTCGATACTACACGTATCGATACTACACATTATATGAACTCTACACATTAAGCGAAAACGTCGAGTCTACACATTAAAGTCTACACATTTA
>JAAAKG020138149.1:0-12711 GCA_010014905.2 Druon quercuslanigerum
TTTATTTTTATTACTTTTTAAGTTTTTTGTATGTATCGTCAGTTAGAAGGTCCATTTACTATTATGTGACTTTATTTCTAGAATTCATATTATTATACACATAATTGATTATTAATAATAAATTTTTATGTGCAGTGCATTATTATTTTTGATATTTTACGGCATTATATAAATTAAATAAGAACTAATTATTTAGCACGATTTCACTACGTTCAGAACATGTGAACCATTCCCAAAATTTTTATAATTTTTAAATATTAATTTATGAATTTTTTCACGGCCAGGCTTATTTTCCGTTACCTGACAGTTATTACTATAAGATAACCAAAATTTTCAGTCATTTCGAACAACTTTGTTTCTCAGAGGTTACACTCCCAAAAGTGTCCGACTTTTTGAGAATCCCCTTAGAACTAAGATGGCACACATGCAATATTGTGAAAATTTAAGGGTTTCGAGTTTTTCCGCAACATTTTCTACGAGCGATGCAAACTAACTAAATCCGAATTCACGCGTTCAAGTTTGCCGGGAGTGGGGTCTCCTTATACTAATTCATGGTTGCAACTCACAGCACCACCACATCGGCGCACTTTTGAAGATCAACGTTTTTCTGTATAACAGGGGTTTAAATCCATTTTTAAAAAACAATAAGTACGAGGATATTTCTGGGTTTTATTGGTATATCAAGCACCAGGTTTTGGTCGAGGTTGATGACAGCATGAATCTTTCTTTAATGTTGATAGAAAAATCAGTAAAATTGACAAAAAATAACTTGAGATTTGACCTCGGTTTAACTATAAATTCTTGTAAGATTTGCAAAAAGGAAAGGTAAAAAAGACTGAGACTTACAATAATCAACTTTTAATTAATCGTCCTTAACCGTTATTTCAAAGGATGCGTCCTGAAAGCAAACATAAAATAGAACAATTTTAATCTCTTTTAAATTTACATATTTTAATACTTTTATTTACTGATATTCAACTAAGAATTACGCAAAAAGTATTTAAAACACACAGTATTGGCCATTTAATGTTTTCGGAATTGATTTCTATACAGCAAGCTCTGGCGAAAATTAATTTTTTCATTTGTTTATTATGATTTTATATTATGATAATTAATAAGATTTAAATAAAGCGAAAGTTTTTCGATTTTAAAATTCTTATTTATTTTCTTATGATTAGTTAAAAGTAATTTTTACTCAACTCTAGGAATTCAAAGAGTATTATTTAAAAATAAGATAACCGATATTATCGCTTACATAAAAGTCTCAGGTAAGCTTTTATACCGTATAATCAAAGGCATAATATCAGAAGATTGTAAAAAATTTAATAGAGGACAAAGTGAGGGAAAACAGGCAGATAGTGTAAATATTGGAAGATATTTTCCCTCTCCGTTTTATAGCTATGTACATTAACAGCTTGTATACATACCTATTAGCGAGCGGATATCTGAAAAGTTATCAGTTGACTCCTACGAAATTTTAACATAATCAGTTTTGTCTACACCTGAAAGAAAATGAGATCCTGTTTCTCTGCTAGAGTCGTCATGTTTATCCTTTTATTTAATTATTTAGGTAATTATAATGTGATAATAATTAATATTTTCATACTTGACAAAATTCATTATTTGTCAATCTTTAGATACTTTGGATCAGATAACAGGTATTTTATGTGCCAGCAGATTTTTCTAGTGGAACGTAATACATTTTTAACATTGTTTTTCATTTCATAGTAACATCATCAGATATGAACTCTAAAGGGAAAAAGTCATTGAGTAAAACACTAACACGTTACAAAAATAGCCCTAATCTTCAGAAAAGCGATCCACATATTCACGATAATCAGGGACCTTCTTCGAAAGCGTCTAAGGTTCCGGTGTATAGATCTATAACTAATGATCCAAATTTCAAAGATAAACATCCAGATACTAATACCCAAGAGTCATCAGCAAGTAAAGCTTACCGTTTGTATCAACAACGTGATCCTGCGATTCCTAGAAATAGGACTATTTCTGAAAATAAAAATTTCAACCATAATCATTCAGAGAGTAATCCTCAAGAGTCAGCAGCGAATATAGCTTACCGTTTGTATCAACAATATTTTGACCCACATTCTAAACCTCGCCAATCAGCAGCATCTGAAGCTTACAATTTGTATCAAGAACATTTTGGCCAAAATCCTAATTCTCCAAATTCAGCAGCAGCTGAAGCTTACAAGTTGTACACGGAATTTTATGGGCTACAATCTGTTTCTTCAAATAGTGAAAGTCATTCACCAAGATCTTCTGTATGTTCGAATTCTGTGAATAAAAACTAATATTTCGGGCTATATAAGGTAACTGTATTGAGAACAAATATACAATTGTATATATATACTAATAATTTAATTCATATACGTTTTAAGTTACAGTAGGTGCTATTATAAAGAGCCTTAGGTATAATTCAAACATTTCTGTTTGAAAATTATATGCTTTATCTAATATTTTTTTGAAATAAAGACATTATATACCAACAATATTGTAGTAATCTTATTTCCTTTACAGTACTATTTGCTTTTTATATAATAGGGCAGAATTCATGAAAAATTTATTTTTTACTTATTTTATTCCTTTTTCATCATAATTGGTATACTGGTAACTTTAATAGTTATAATTATTTTTTCTGTCCTTTTTTTTCTTCCTTTCTGTAAATCTTACAAGAATATATTAAAAGAAATATAATAACAATAATAATTTTTTTAACTTTTAGTTGGGTAAGCCCGGTTTTTCATCCTAGCCACAGACTAAGTCAAGTGTATAACTATAAGTTTATAAGTGTGTAAGTATATGTTAATTCAATACGAGGCGTGGAACCTCATGCGATGATGTTGCAGGTACACGGTTACGGGCATGGTGCAGCTTGGAGCTTCTCCCTTACCTTGCTCCTTCGACCTTGAGCGTTAAGGGTGACAACAGCACCTCTGAACGCCCACTTAGAGCTACCATCTTCAACTCAACAGATTTTCAGTCACCTGCTTCCTGATGATCGAAAAAGTTTCTTACAATACGACAGGTATTTAATAAAACCGCCTTCTGAGCTGCTGTCAATATCCTACTGACTCCTAAATGTTTAATATTTTGAGTGAATCTTGCGTGCAAATTGCATGTCGCCGAAATCACAATAGGATGAATAAATGCATGATTCACATTCCTCCATATGGTCTTTACTTCATGCCTTAGCTCGCAATACTCTCGGTTATATAGATTTCCTGCAAATTAGGTTAAGTGGACAAGCGATGTCGATGATGTAGACTCTCCCAACTTTTTTTCTCGCATCACGAAGACAGGTAGATTGGTTTGGATGCAATAGTCCGTTTGTATAGTAACATCCCAATATAAGATGTAATCTTCGTTTTCTAAAACGGGCATTGGAATGTATCTGTAGAAAGGTATCCATTCTGATTAGAGTGCTAGATTTAGGGCTATTCGTTGATGTAAACACCCGCTGTACCATTATGTCTGTGTGTATATTCTCTCTGAGCTATACGCGACAGCCATCAATTATGTGCTTCATGGATTCGTTGATATCTCCACATGTTCCGCTTCATGTTGATCTAACATTTTGTGGAGCTTGCTGTGGACTGCTTTCTGTCCACATTTTATTTCTTTTTTCGCTATGGTTTCTGCGCTAACATTCCGGCCTCTTCGGCTGACAAATTCAAGGACATGTAGTCAAGATTCGCTTTACAAATAGTTCTGTAAAGCGTAATATCTCCTTTGCTGCTAAAATAAACTCGCAACTGTATAACTTGTGACTTACACAGTTTTTTGATATCTAAAACTACCCTTTCAGTCGCTGAATTAATGTAGTGCATTCGGTGCTTCTTTATTTTAACGCAAATGATTCTGCTTGACTTTTCAAGGTCAGTGTTAGACCAAGGCAGTCGTTAGGCTCGTTCTCTAACTCTGCGGTCCCTTATTCTCCTCTGGTTAAATGCACTGTTCTGCATTTTTCTAGTCCGAACTCCATGTGGATATCATGGGAAAACTGTTTTGTGACATCGATCACTTGCTGCTGTTTCTGGTCTAAACTAGCGTTTAGCTTCAGGTCATCCAATGGGACCAACGCTAAATAGAAGCATAGTGCACTGAAGGAGTTTCCTTGAAATATACCCGTCCCAATGCGTATTTATTTACTTATCATTTGTTGTCCATGATCAAAATACTTTATTCTTATGCACCAAAGCATTTGTCAATGATGCGTGGGCAGATTCTGTAAAATTTTGAGACTTCAAGCAACTAATCATACCGTCCTGAAGGAAACGCTTGCTTGTGCCAAGTTGCGATATTAAATGCATTTTTAACGTTGATTCTTTTGACCGCACATAAACGCCTGCATTGTTTTGAACATGTGGCCGCTTTCGCTGCAGCAATCACAACTTCTCTGATTGCATCCGCAGTTTGCTGCCCTTTTCTAAAGCCGCACTGGTTGCCCACTGGACCTCCATTGCGTTCCAAGACATACTTGAGTTTACCCAGTTTTAGGTGTTTATGGAGCTTAGTTTCCACATCCAGAAGACAAATCGGTCGGCACGAGCTAGATTTCTCTATTTGTTTATCACCCTTTTTCAGTAAGGCGAGTTTTGCTCTTTTCCTCTCCTTCGGGAATGTGCCGTTGGTCGCGAGTTTATTGTCCTTTTTCAACACGTAGCCTGGTATTCGCTTTGTTAGTTGTTTTAATATCTCGGAAAGAATGTAGCCCAGTCTTGGTGCTTTCCTAGGCTTTAGTTTCTCGCAAGCTTGCTGCAGTTCCTCTTCAGCGGACATGTTAAATATCTGCCCTTAAGTTGCCTTTCTAGGATTACTTTGTGTTTCTCCTAAACGGACTTGCATAATACGATTTGCACGGGGGTGTCTAGGAGAAGGTAGTCCAGCATTTGTATTATAGCTCTTCCAAAGTCATCCTCTATTTCTGGGTAAGCGATTTTGTTCCTATTGTTCTTTAGGACGTACTTCTTTATGGTGCTTAAGTCCTGGGAAATATTTGTTTCGGCATCCTTCCTCGTTAAAGTGTCCACGCCAAGAATTGGATAGTAAATATATATAGAGTAATTTGTAAAGTCTCCTTCTGAATCCGGAAACCCTAGGGAGTGAAGCATCATTGCCACTTTTCCTTCTTTTCTCTTTTGTATTATGAGCCCATTTGTCCGACTAAATTTTTCAATCGATTTACTGACTTCCTAAGTGTTTAAAACAATGTCTGCGATACAGGGGAGACTAATGTTTCACTCCGCTGACATTTCCCAGGCATTGCCACTTTTTACACATGCTCTTTCAATCGCCCCCATTTCCCAGTCGTCTGGTTAATGTCCGGGAAATCTTAAGGCTTTCTACTTCCTTTAAGTATGTCCGTCGCCATTGTGTTTCTTGTGCTCGTACACATTCTATGTACTTTATTTTATTTGCACGTAGTTACTGGTTTCGCAGGGCCTCGATCTCTGCTTCCATTTCCAGTAGTCTTCTCTTCGATGTTTTGGATTTGCCTGCGAAGCTTATCATTCTCGGTACTTAAATCCTTCTCCAAATTACTCTCGAATTATTTTTTAGGATTCATAGATTGGAATATCTGCGCGTGAAGGGCAAGAGCACTGCTGATCTCGCAAAGCTTTGTCTTTGGCTTGTGCATGCTATTAATCACTTTCAAAAGGTATTTGGCAAGTGCAAAAATTTGTTCAACAACGGGCAAAGAAGCACAAGCATTAGTCTCACTAGCAGTAGCTTCTTTACCAGTTGTGCTTGTCCCTTTCTCCTTTTTAGGTGCATTGGCTTTCATTGAGGCCTCATTAGGCTCTGGCAACGAGTATTTTCTGCCTCTCAGCGAAAACCGCCGAATTTAACTTTGCGGAATAAAAGGGTCCCTTACTCTACAAGTCAATTCCATGTTCATTTCCGTTTCGTTGACTTTACTTGTGTCTTTAGTTGTGTTTCGTGTGAAATTTGCCATACAGGTTTGCCAGCGCTTCGTGCATAAAAGGGCGGGCCGATATAACTGGGAACGTGTATCCCGTTCGATCTCTGTTCCTTAGGGCCTAGCCTTTGTTTAACCAGTCCCGGCAAGCATGGACAGACCGAAACTCGCCCGCGGCACTGCAGATTTCGATCTCTGCAGCCACCACGCACTTCCTCATTGAGGCTTGAAGAGGCAGGCTTCTGATCCCATACTGTGGCTAACACCTCGGCATTGCAATCACGCAGCAGCCCGTAGCCACGTCAGTCGGTTAGGCAGGCGTAGTGGTTTTTTTTCTCGGTGTATCCTTCACCCAGTTTGTTTGGTCCGCCTGGCGTATTTTATTTCCGCCCTGCCCTTTATATCTTGCGAGCATTCCCCTATACGCCACCAGGAGAGACACCAAGTATGGGTTACATACTCCCATTGTTTAGGTAGGTAGGTAGTTAGGTAGGTCCTAACAAATCCTACCAATTCTTAGAATGGATAGTGTCAGATTCCTACGACAAAAACTCCCCTTCCGCCAACCCATATCCTCGGAACCGCTTTTGCATTACTTCCAGGACATGGGGATAAGACCAATGCACTGTGCTTCGGCGACCCTCTTTATTGTGCCCACTTGGACTTCTACATGCACCCTTTCCACCGCGAAAGATGGTCGTGCTCGGATTTCTTCTCTCATGCAGCGCAGCCCAAAACGGTTTTTTTTTTACTTCTTTAGCTCACCTACTGTTTATAGGGCTGTTCTCTTTCTCTTTCTTGCTCGTTCCTCTTTTCTTGTTATGGTATCTTTATTGCATACCTCTCTACTTTCCCAGTTTCTTTGGGTACTCAGCATTAACTCTCCTACGTCATCTGCTGTGGGTAGTATGCCTAGTGCTACCTCCTCGCAAAAGGCCGCCATTCCTTCGTTTGGTGAGATATAGCAACTAACAATTGTGGCCCTTCCGCTTTTAGCCCATATGAATCCATCACCTCCACCGTGATTATGGACAGGAAACTAGGTGCTGTTAATTACCCAAATCACCGCTGTACAACTGATATCCTGGAACCAGCTAGAGCTGTTTGTATCAGTTCGTATAGTTCGCTGATGATGAAAACGTCCCCCCCCCCCCTTGTCTGTTGACAGATAGGACACTGTGATGACTTGAGACAGCTTACAGCGGTTGAGATTATTAAGTATATGGTCGATTGGTCTACCATCCTCAGTCGTTGAGCAAAGAGGATACTTGGCCAGTGCATTGCGCAGCTATGTGGCCTTCTGCGCCACACTTCCCGCTCTGCATTCTCCTGTCTATTCCCTCACTCTCCGTCGAGATCTGAATGAAGTCAAAACAGCGAAAACAACGTTTTTTTTTAATATGTACCCTGCAACTTACCCACCCAATTTTGATGTGGCCAAGCTGGTTCGCCTTAATGGCATCTGACTCTTTTAATACCACGAAAGCCATTAGGCTACCTCGGTCCTCTATTTTGTTCATATTTACCGCAACGTTCTCAACAGTTTTCTGTCCTAAGGTACTTGCCACAGCCTCGTTTACTTCGTCTGCAGTAGTTGCCACGGCGTTTTCAGTCCCTCACTAAACTTTGCACAGTTTTTACTAGACGCCCTCAGTTCCAGGAACACATTTCCCTGACGATTCTTCTTGATGGACCTAATTTCAACATTCATTTCGTCTGGTTTGACAGTTGCTCTGATGTCCTTAACCACTTCAGCGAAACTGCGTCCAGCCACTGGTGTGATTATCACCGCTTCAAGTCGGACTTTCCTGTTGCAGTGAACGACCTTATTCCAACCATTAACCCCCACCCCCATATGGGGGGGGTACATATATATATATATAGAGAGAGAGAGAGAGAGAGAGAATAATTTCATCATCTTATTCCTACAAAAATATCATTTTTTTCCGTCTAAAAGCTTAGTCTTAGCAAGTCGTGAAAATCTCTAAAAAAACGTAAAATTGACCAATTTTGAACGCTGCAAACACCATTTAAAAAAAAATTTTTGGAAAAAACAAAATAACAGCATATTTCTATGATTCAAACTGAAGAAATTTCAGGTTCGACATATATAACTTTTTTCAAAACGTGTGCATAGGACTCAATCCAAAAAAACATGTTTTTTGGCCATTTTCCAAAACTTCTAAATTAAGCAGAAATTTTTTTTTGGATTTGTAATTTTTTATTATTATTAAGTAGAAAAAACTGTACATAAAAAAAATTCGCCATAATTTTTGAAGCAATAGAGAAATTTTCAAAAAATTTCAAAAATTTGAATTTTCAAATCAAAAAAGGGAGCAGAAGTCATTAACCGATTTCAAAATTTTTTTTTTACTTTTTTCGTATGTCAACCCTTAAATTTTTTTTGCCTAGCTTAAACGATTCGACTAATTTGGTCATTTTCACTCCGCCCTAGTAACTATCCTTAAGTTGTTTCATAATATGAACCCTTATAATTAAATCTTGTGCGCATTATTTTCAAAATTAGCTTAATTTTAAGTTATGCGATCTGTGGTAAATGAAAATTCTATTATTATACATTTTATGATAGATTTGATCTAGGGACAAAACAAGTTTATTTTGAATGCAAATTGTAATATTATTCCAACAGGGGCAACAGGAAAAATTCAAACTTTAGACGTATATATTTGGGTTCAGAGTTTGGAAAAATTATGTGCGTCATTTTTCCGATCTGATATTTTGATTACGTATCCGGGATAATATTATTAAACTTTATTCTATGGTGCGTAATCAGTTAACCTTGTCAAGATCTTTTTAAATATACATGGTACAAAAGCGGATGTATTGCAGAAAAAGTACGTAAATTCAAAAATCCTGTGGACTTCAGCATCAGCGATTCTTGTAAGGCACATTATGACATATTAAAAAGTACAAATATCACTTTATTCGATATTCGTGGTGTAAGAAAGCATTATTTTTTAAATACTTTTTTTGACGAATATCATTATTGTGTAAAGTTCGAAGAATACATTTTCGATAAACATTCTAGAATTCATACTATTGTAAATTTGACCAAAATGTATTAATTTTGTCTATGAACTATGTATGTTTTTAATTATTTTTATGAATTTTATATATTTTTTTAATATTTTTTATATATATATGAATTTTATATTTTTGTAAAATTGTATATAATGTTATATATATTAAATACCTTCATCCTCTTTTTTTTCAACACGTTTTTTCTTTGGATTTTTTTGCTCGACGTTAAACTTATTTTGAAATTTTTTACATAATTGAAGGGTGCCCCCCCCCCCCATTTTTTTATTCTTGTTGGATGAACTCTATTTGACTTCCTTCGCTATAAAACTATCTTCCCAATTGAGTTTGTGTATGGAAAGTATACATTATCATAGACACAAAATAAAAAGTGTGTAGGGGTAGCTATCCCCGTTAGTTAAATTTTTTTGTCAAAACATAACTTTATTTTTGTCTCAAATGCAAAATATATAAGGTAGATGCACTTGTAATCGTCACTGCATTAGTTATCGTCAGATGGCCCAGTATTTTTCGTATAACGAGACTCGGTCTTGCAGCGTGTTATAAAAACTGTGATCTCATGTAAATTTAAATATACTTTTATCAAATTAGCATTTTTTCTCTTGTGAATACTTGGTTACGTGACTGACGAAAACTAACGCATATGTATCATTTGATATTTAATCATAAATAAAAATGGACTCCAATAAAACATCGTATTCAGTAATCAAAATTGAGTTGTTCTATATCTGCTTTAATAGGTTAAGCCCTTTGTAAAAATAAGAATTGAGTATTAAATACGATTACAAGCATTTTTAACTTCCAATTTGGCTTAAGGTGACGAATACTAGTGCATTTAACTTATTTTTAAAATTTTTTTCTATGAATTTAGCAATTTTCAGCACATTTAAACCCCGTAAAATCATGAGATATCGGCGGGATATCCCGTTTATCTCCCAGGATATCCTGTGCATATCCCACAATATCCTAGGGATATTACGAATAATATCGTACATGGCGGAATTCTCGATATCCCTTTAATGACTCAAGGATATCTCAGAATATCTTCAGGATATCCCATTAATGTCCCAGTTTTATATGCCAAGGATGTTTCCAACATATCCCAATTCTATAATTTATTATATTACTAGAAATTCAGTTATAGCTACTGGTAATTATTTATATTCAATCGTATCAATAAACTGAAAAATAATTTAACAATATTAGGTATTGTTCCGGGGATTTTATACAAATTACAGCATTATAAAATACACTAATGGTAAAGTCCCCTCTAAAGTCATTTTCGGGTAAATTTTATCATGGCTGTCAGTGTGCGAAAACTGTCGCGCAGTAGTGAATGACACTTTAACAAAAGTTAACAATTTCTCGCATATTCGTGCCAAAGTATAATCAATTGTCATTTGTATTATACAAACCATTGCGGTACATAGATAGATAGATAGATAGATAGATAAACGTTTAATTTTCAGCCTGCTGGCCTTAAAAAATTAACTTGTTTACAATTCCATTTTTACAGAATTTCCATACAACTACCTCTTAAAAACTGACATCCATCCACACATTATCTCTAAGCCTCTCGTTTTATGACCTTGCCTTCCTCTCTTCGCCTCGTACGCATGTCGCTACTTTCTCGCTTTGCCTCGCATTACCAACCTCTTCGTCCGCAGCTAATCCCTAATAGATATCTGCTATTTACACTATGTACAATTTTCTTACTTCTACTTCCTCTCCTATATACAATCTTTCCTTCTCCATTCCTCTCCCTCCTTTTTTCTCTTCTTCTCCTTCTTACCCAAACCCCCTTCACTCATGCAACTGCCCTTTTATCCCCCCTTTCATGCAAGAATGCCTCCATGCTTGTCCCACTCCTTTCCACCTCTCCACACTCTTCAACCATTGCTCTACTTTTGCATCATCCTTCCCGCACAATTCACGCATCCTATTCTCTCCAGAATGCCAGAACCTACTATAACCCTCCATGCTGTCTCACAAAAAAATATTGCGCTCTCTCCCTTGGCATAATGCACAAATAGTTCCGGTTAAACTTTGACTTTGTTATTCTCTCCACCCCTGCTTCCTTCTCTCACCCCATGCTGTTTCTTAACCAACTCATATACCCTCCTTCCTTCCTCATGCATCCTTCTTACTTCATTCATCTGCAATCCATTCGTCCTGAAATACCTTTCCCTTTCCACTTCCATCCTCCCACCCCTACGAATGTTCTCCTTCTCTCACAAACACTCTCTAACCAGCTTACTTCCCCCCTCTACTAAAAATTTCTCCTCATATTTACACGCTCGGCTTCTGACTGAAGAAAGAAAGAAAAATTATTTTTCAGAGTTGAAAATGATATTTTGTCTGTATTTTGCTGTCCATACCGGCTTGCCCGCACTTTTTTGCAATAGCAATAATCGGCTATATGCAATCACAAATTTCAAAGGTGAATACTCATAAAATCTTCATGATAGATTAAACTAATAAGCGACTAACTCGATTGTGTGAAAAAGTAATTTTTAAGTGAAAAATTGATGTTAACGTTAGGTATATCGCTTTGCCCCACCTTCCCCTGTACTTTCTACTAACAAATCTGAATTCTTACTCACTTGAAATAAATTTAAAATTTTTAATAATCGACTTAAAGATATTAAGGATTCTACAGATTTTATATGATCTAGATACTTTTGATGGTTCTTTTCCGCAGACAACTCCACAAATCAGATTTCCAGATTTCCCAGTATTTCCTTAGCGCTGGATTCGGATTTGACTCTAATGACAATTAATATGTTGTCCTAGAGTCCAAAATAAGGACATCGTCTTATAAAATAATAATAAATCCTTTATGGACACTTCGGTACTTAAATTAAAAATTGTAACAGAAAAACAAGCATTAACAGAATAAACTTAACAACAATTTTTTGTTCTTTGTTATCTTTTTCCATTCATATTTGAAAATATTAGTTGGCGGGTACAATTAGCATTATTAAAAGTTCTTAAGTGTCTGTGATCAAAACGAGATAATATTTACGTGAAAGACCCTGCTTTCTAATTTGAGATAAATGCTTTCCATAAATCACGTAGTTTTTGTATGAGCAGAAGAATCAAAAACCGCCCAATAATTGACCACGTGGTTTATGGAAGCCACCTAAGTTTTCCAATTAACAAAATAAATTAAGAAAATTAATGCTGAATGCGACTTTCTTTTAAGGAAATGAAATCATGACGCACGCAAGCAAAAATTGTTTTTCAACCATTTTTTCTATCATTTATTCTACGATGAATCATGGGGAAACCCAAAATAAACGCCATAAACAATTATAAAGTCGTAAATCTTGCAAATAGTGAAAATTTTAAAAATTCGTAGATTAAACTATGTACATTTAATGCACTGTAATATGTAATATTTATAGACTTAAAAAGAAATTGATCGAAAATCCTTCTACAAAAAATTATTAATGCGGCAGTTTTTTAGTTAAGAATTATTTAAACTGAACCAATCAAAAGCTCAGCATTTTCAACTGTGGATTATTTTTTCAGATTTTGCACTTTCTATGAAAAAGTCCTCTTTCTTATTTATTCTTAGTCGACTGACGGTTATAAAAAATAAAAAATTTTTTTAGTATAAATATTTTATTTACGAGGGGCATTTCACTCTAAGAATTGATGCTAATTTAAATAAGTTAGTTGGTGATGCCCAGTGATACCTAGTTTAT
>JAAAKG020138150.1:0-12711 GCA_010014905.2 Druon quercuslanigerum
TCATACTACTCCCCTCCCTACCGAGTGAGTCACGCCTACCCCGAAAGGGAAACGGCTTAATGGTGTAATAATAATAAAAAGATTTTAAATATGCGAATTCCGTCTAATTATAGAATAGTATTAGTTTAAATAAATACATAACGTAATTTATTGATTGCTTAAATTGATGATACATTTGTGTGTGTGTTTGTGTGTGAGTGTGTTAAAATTATATATGCAATCAAGATAAATTAATTCTCTAAAATTTATATCTCAGTAATTGAATCATTTATTACATTTTGAATAGTTACAATTTTATAGTTCTGAATTTTCGTGTTGAATTCTAAATTTTTAATTGTTCCCTTTCATAAGTCCTAATTTTGCAACTAAAATGGAAATGTTTGATCTTTTAAACGTGTAACTAATAATTCTGTTTAAGTCAAAACCATTTTTTAATATCACCATTCTTGGTGACTGAAATTTTTTTCAGTTTAAAATGAAGATCGGATTCAGTTAATTTTCAACGTTCCATGGCAGATATTTTTTCATTTTTAATATGTGGGATTTGAAATTACTTTTAATTTTTAAAGTTTCGTGCAAATATTTCATTTTTAAATGCCCATAATTCAACATTTTACCATTTTGAACGGAGACAGCAACATAGAGTTTATTTTTTGAGCATAGAAAAATTTATCTAATCAATGATAAGGTAAATCAATATCTTCTTATGTTATATCAATTTGAAATTCTAGATTTTTAAAAGCTTCAATTTGTTATTATTCAATTTACGTTTAAATTTTTAATTAATAAATTCTAATCGCTTTGAACTAAAGATCCATTTTTTACGCTTTGAAGTAGAAGTTTTTAATTAGAAGTCTGTTTCAATTCCCTTGAATTTTAAATTGATCTAAATTTCAAAATTCGAATCTGAAAATATTCCATTTTAAACGCTTTAAAATTTTCGAAATATAATCCGAAATCGTTCCATTACAACATTCTTCAACTCGAAAAAAATGATAAATGTTGAATTAGAAATGATAAAATTCTATCAAATCCCCTCTAATAAAATTATCCAATTTTCAAGATTTCAATAGGAACTTTTTCCAATTTCAGAGCTTCACGCATATGCATTCACTGTGAGTTTAATAATAATAATAAATGATTTAACTGATATTGTGCATAGGATAATTTTTAAACTTTGATTGCAGTTATACTATGTTTTAATATTTACCAATGGTTGTGTAACGAATAGAATTTTTTAGCCTTCAACACATTTTTGAAAAATGTCCTCATTTTTCAACGCCATACATATACTGATCGAAACCTTATTAATTAGGGTCCTTATATTCGATATTGAGTGGCGTACACTGGAATTCGAAGTGAATAAGTCACTGAATAAGGGCACTGAATCCATCCTCAAAACCGGTAGTGAATCCAAGTTCCAGTGTATTTCCAGCACAAGATGGGCATTTTTTAAGGTTAATCTTAAAAAGACCACCTTTTGAGAAAAACGAGTTTAAAGTTAAGAAATGCCGTAACCCATATAAGCGCACATGTTGTATATATATATATATTTTTTTTTGTTTGAACGAAAAAAACCAGCTTCCGGTTCCTTTTTGAACATTAGCATAGTGCCAATAGTTTCAGCATCTGTGCTAGTATCATCATATTATTGATTGGCAAATTACTTTTTTAAAGTTATATTAATCACAAATGTCATTTATCAAAACTGAAATATATGGATGAAAGAAACAAATGTGATAGGTTTGAGGTTCCAGTGGCGTTTAAGTGCCAACAGATGGTCTTCTTTCGAAACAGGTTAACAGAATCCTGGGGCGTCGCTCTGCAATTTACTGGTTCATGATAAGTGAAGAAAACACGTGACTTGTAAGCATGTTTCCCACAGATTTCAACCTTGAAATTTGAAACTTTTCTCTACGCTCATAATCCTCAGGACACTAAATTTTAGAAGATTTCTAAGAAGTTGTGGAAGGTGCATCATTTATTTCTAAGACAGCTACCTCTCTAAGACCAGATTTTCTTGCACCACGCACTCTACTTTAATTAGCAAATTACGCTTTTACAAATATATCTGTATTATGTATTAGTACAGCAGATTTTTTATTGGTATTGAGGTCGACAATATATTTTTGGCGTGTTGTAATATCTCTTCAACTTGATAATTGTTGATATTTCAATTTAAGTTTTAGCCCCTACCCGTGGCCGGAATAATATTAAAAGTAAATACACTTAAGATTTTGTTTAGTAAAATGTCCATTATAATGGATTTAGATCAATTAAAATGTATAAGCAGTGATTTTTTATAATTTATAACTTTTGCTTTAGAAAATTTAGTCTTAGAAACTCTTAATATAAAATTTTGAGTTTTTGTAAAATTCCCCAAAAATAGTCTTTAGCACCACAAAAAACATAGGCCTCAATAAGTAATACAGTGCATATTAGTTATTTTAATGGCGTTAATGAAACGCTTTAAAAAATGCGAAATAAGAAAGAAAGCAAATAACTATAAAATATTTTGTAATTTTTGAAGCAGTTAATTTAAATTAAAGAATTAATTTGTTTTGTGCTCATTTTTGAATTTTGAACTGCACATTTCCAAACCAGATTTGCATAAAGTGTTTTGAAATTGTACATAAAGGCCTCGCAAGGATACATTCCTTCTAAGATTCGCATGTAGCAAAAAGTTCTTGCTATTCCGCAACAACCTTACGACATCCAGGAGGTCCAGACAGTTCAACAGCCAGGCAACGAGCCATTACTTATTTTTGAATATAATAGAGTCGTCCAATTATCATAGGCAGGTATAGACTTATATGTCCTCAATTATCAGCTAGAAAGATAGTTTATAAAAATACTTCTTGACAGGGGTCAGGTGCTACTAGGCTCATAAGCGCGTGACAACCAGCGGGACTGAAATTGACACCTGCTTAGATCCTCAGGCACCAACGATTTCTCGTGAGGTTTTAGAACGATATAGATCTCAGATTCAAGAAGGTCAGAGGTCGTGCTCTACCCAACAGTAGGCGAGGAACCTTTTCGCGCAGTCACATATAAAGACATGAGGTTCAAAAAAAGAAACAGGCATGCTATTTTTCAGGCCAAGAAGGCGCAAGAAGGCAAGAAAAAAGTCAAGTTGTATTACACTCTACAGCAGATGGTATTAATTACTATTATTATAATTATTATACCATTAGGCCAAATACCTATGTGTGTACGAGTAAGTATAAGGGTGAGCGGAGGGGTATAGATTTTTAGATTATTATAGAATTCCCGTGTTAATTTTTCAAATAACACGTTTTTTCTATAATAGTGCTTCGACCCAAGCCGCTGATCATTCTCTCTAGTAATCATCCCAGGCGAAGAGCTTCACAAAATCATCATGTTTCATAGGCCACACCAATATACGCAAGCTTGCTGATAATTCTTTTGTAATTTCAATACTCTTTTGTCTCATCATTAAAAAATTGGGGTTTCTATTCGAACCAATTTTTGGTTTTTAAAGAAGCTGAAAAAAAGGAACCTCTTTTGTTGAAAAGGAATTCAAAATGATAAATGGTTTCTAAAAGAACCACAGGTATAAATTTAAAGCGTTCTAATAGAACCTTTTTGTCACTACTGCCTTTGACTCACTTCGAAGATTTTGCAAGGTAACAATGAATATTTAACTTTGTAATTCGAAATAAATAATATGACACTGAAAAAATTTAATAAAGAAACCAAGGAATTTGAAGGAATATCGAAATATTTAAAAGAATTGGAAGTATTTGAGTGTAGTTTAAAATTCCAAGATTTTTAAATCAATTTCAATAATTTGAAGATATTTTAAAGGATTTCGAAGATCTTCTTGTATTTCTAAAGATTCCAAGGAATTTCTAAGCAAATTAAAACATTTCCAGGAATATCGAAAAGTTTCGAAGAATTTCAAACATTCAAGAGTATTTTAAAACACCAAGAGTTTTCAATCGATTTTAATAAATTAAATGGATTTTAAAGGATTTCAAGCATTGTAATGCATTTTTGAAATATTTTAAAGAAATTTTTATTTGCAGGGGATATCAAAAGATTTCAAAGAATTTGAAATTATGTAAAAACAATTTTTAAATTTCAAGATTTTTTAATCAATTTCAAATTAAAGCCATTTTGTAGAATTTTAAAGATTTTATTGTATTTTTTAAGATTCCGAGAAATCTTAACGAGTATAATAAAATTGTAAAGGACTGCAAAATATTTGAAACAATTTTAAATAGTTGAGGATATTTTAGGACTCCAAGGTTTTTTTCAATACATTTCAATAAATTGAAGTATTTTCTAGAATATTAAACCGCAGAAAAAACTAAGGGTTCGGTTATGTTGCAGCCGAAGTAAAAGTTGGTATCATTTAGAGCTGAGACTCCAATAGAACACTTTTTGAGGGTTCCTATTTAGGTCGCTGATGTCCGATAGATGGCTGTTCACATTTCCAACTGCACATGTGCCGAACAGCGCGAGCCTATTTAAAATCAATAAGCACTATGAATAATCATACAGATAAATCTTAACCAAACTTTTTTATTCTTTTTAAAATTAAATTAAATTGAATGACATAATCACTTCATTTTCTAAAAAATGGAATATTAACGTATTATTGCAAGTGTATAACTCTATTATTTGAAATAATACAGCGCTTTTTTGGTACATGCGCAGTTGAAAATGCTGGATTTTCAACATAACCTCAAAACCCATAGTTTGGGTTCATTTAGAAACCATTCACCATTTTGGATTCCTTTTCAGCAACATAGGTTTCTTTTTATTGCAGCTCCTTTGTAACCGAAAATTGGCTTTAATAGAAACCCTAGTTTTTTCTGTGAGAATTTGTGATATTTTCAAAGATAAAGAGTATTGAAGAGATTTTAAAAGGTTACAGAGGATTTTAAAATATATAAAAGAATTTCCAATATTTAAGGGTTTTTTAAAACTCCAAGATTTTTCAATCAATTTCAAATTAAAAGCCTTTTAAAGAATTTCACAAATCTTATAGTATTTTTAAGGATTCTGAGAAATCTTAAGGAGAATAAAAAGGTTTTGAGGGATATCAAAAGATATAAAGAAATTTAAAATAGTGAGGGTTATTTTAAGGCTCCAAGATTTTTGGATAAACTTCCGACAATGGTGTATGTCCGATTTTTTTTGGCCTCCGTACACTTATAATTTTTTAAGCGCTAATTACGAATATGATAGTGAAAATTGGCGCAAATTTGATTTTCATGGTAAAATCATGGAAAACTTATAAAAATCATAGCTTGTTTTACGTATATCTTAGCTAATATGCAAAATTTTAAAAAAGATATTACACAAAAGTTGTAGACCGCATTAAAATACACATTTTTTGTTCCAAGAATTTTTATCTGCGAGTGATAGTTTCCGAGAAAATTAGAGATACATCGATTTCCGTTCGAAACCTGACCGATCACTCTTTTGTGACCAAGGCGAGCTTGAAAAGGGTTTACAGCGTCTTTATACCATCAGTATACATTGGCGGAAATTTGACTTTCATAGTGAAATCATAGAAAACCCATCAAAAATCATGGTTTTTTCGTTTATCTCAGGTAATTAGCAAAATTTCAAAAAATGTTCCGTTACTTATAAGTATTTTGACGCGCTAATTACGAATATGATAGTGAAAATTGGCGCAAAATTGATTTCCATGGTGATATCATCAAGAAACCATTAAAAAACAAGGTTTTTTGGGAAGTATCTCAGCTAATATGCAAAATCAAAAAAAATCTTATAAATAAGATTTGTATATCATATCCAAATACTCATTTTTTATTCAAAAAAATTTTTTTTTGCGAGTCATAGTTTCCCAGTAAATCAAAGCTCTAAACCCATGATTTTTATGGGGTTTTCATGATTTCACCATAAAAATAAAATTTGCGCTAACTTTCACAATCATATTCGTAATCAGCGCGTCAAAATACATAAGTATACGGATCCCCAAGAATATCGGACACACCGTTGGAATTTTAAAGAGTTTTTAAATATTTCAAAGGATATCAAAAGATATCAAAGAATTTGAAATATTTTAGGGTGTTTTAAAAGACTTCAAGGACTTTTGAATGGCTTTTAATTATTTACAAGGATTTTAAAGATTTTTTAGTATTTTTCAACATTTCGAAAATGTTGAAGAGATTTAAAAGATTTAAAGAGATATCAAAAGATTGCAAAGAATTGGAAATATTTCTTTTTGGGTATATTAAAACTCCAAGATTTTCAATCGATATCAGCAATTCGATGGTATTTTAAAGGATTTTAAAGATTTCAAAGAATTTGCAATATTTAAGAGTAGCTTAAAAGTCCAAGATTTTGCATATTTTACTTTATAATTTGAAATTAATAATATTTCACTGGGAAAAATTTAATAAAGAAACTAGAATTATAGATATTAGCCATTCTTGAAACGAAGATGGTGCACATGGAAGGAGAATGTTTTTAAAGATAATGTTGAAAATCAGATGTTTTTAATTCCGCATGTACCAATAAGTGCAGTGCTATTTTAAAGTATATAATATACACTTGCAATATTACGTTAAAATTCCATTTTTTTAAGAAGTTAGGTATTTATGTTATTTAGCTTGTTTAATTTAAAAAAAGAATGAAAAACGTTTTTGAATATTTATCTGTATGATTACTCATGATATTTGTTGATTTCGAATAGGCCCATGCTTTTCGATACATGAACACGTCTTTAGTGTCAAAAGAGGAACTCCAAGAGTTGGAGTCAACCGATTTTGACTCTAATTGGGAGCAAAAATGTAACTCCAACGGAGGGAGGCAAGCTTCTGGCTCCAACGGACAAACATCATGACTCAATCGTAGTTGATTAGCAGTCGCTCCAGAGTTGGAGTTACATTTTCGCTTCAAGAAATTTAGAGAGTGCCTTATCCCACCAATCACTATTTTTCATTTTAAAATATTTTCTTTCTTACTACACATATTCAAAGGTTATTTCTCCAATATGCATAACATTTCAATGAACTAATCCATGAAATTTTTTAGACCCGTAATGTTGCCAGTGTCACCCAGTTACACACATTTTCTCACTGAAGAAAAAATCGACAAAATATTGTTTTAATAGAACCTTTCTATCGTGAAAATATATTATTCACACAAAGTAGGTATGTAACATTAATCTATGGAATTAAATTTTTTAAGTGGGGTTTTTTTTACAATGATACGACCTTCTTTAATGTAATATTCTATGATCTACGGCTGTTTATACAAACTATACTTACATTTACGGAGTTTTTACAAGCATTAAAATACAAATTTTATTATTTGACAATTAAAGAAGAATATAATATCATATTAAACTGATTGATCTCACTTATCTTTTATTTTATTTTAATTAGGGCTAGGACTAATGCAAATAAATGAAGATTTTTTCTCATTTTTTAAATAGAACTAAAACTGCATTTCAAGAAAGATTGATACATTGATTTCAATTTTTTGTGACCCTAAAGCCAAATTTCACCATCAACATCCAATTACTATTTCAACTGAGGGTCGATACAACTCCTATCTGAAACATTATTATATATTATAAATAATAAATACTTTACTGTTTTAATGCAATTTTTTCTTTAACTTAAAGAAATTTCTTATATATTTTCAGCAAATGATTCTACTGTACTCTCTGTTCCTTATATGGCTAATTATTCCTAGGGACTTTTTGAAAATAAATACAAATAAAATGCAAATCAAAATAATGTTTCTTTCATTATTTATTTAATTAATAATAATTCTTGTTCACCCGGGTTGTAAGATTGATAGTATACTTTTACTGACCCTGGTGAAAAAATGTAACATTAATTATACGTATAATATCAGCATAAGTTAACTCCTTTCAATTTTCATATTCTGGCCACATTACGATACTGGCCAGATCCAGTACCTCGTGTTCGTCTCCTTCGCTTTTACCCCAGTACTAAATGGGGTATTTGTTCCAGCTTTTTGCGCAACACGAGACCGAGCACGTGGTTAGTTGACGCGAATGTTGGATAGAAATATAGAAAGAAAAAGTAGAACAAGAGGAAAACTATAGTTGGCAAGAGTGAGCAAATGATAGAGGAGAGGGGGCGCATTGTGATCTGCACGATGAATGGGTAACCGAGGGTTGCTCGGTCGCTCGGTGGTTCTGGTTCTGGTTTTGGCTTTAGGCCTCGGGCATAACAAGGGTATCGGATTGAAGGCTTATCTCGGATCGCGACCCTGAATTAGCGGTGCACCCGTACCGCTCATTGAGATTTAAATGAGCCCGAGTCCTCCTGCTGAGATGGACCTCTCGTCGAATGTCAAAGTTAGGGTAGTCTACAAGATAACGATTTTATTTGTTGTTGGGCATGAAACCGAAGTCCCATATATACGCATTTCACCCTGTCAACCACTCTTGTTTCCTCTCTTATTCAGCAACTGCTTTCTAACGATTTATTCATTGTTTTACCAATATTTACAAAATTTTATTCTAAAAAAATCCACTACTGTATCGTTCCTTGTATTTTAAAATTATAAAATTGCAAAGCTTAATATTTTTACAAAGGATAATATAGCAATAATACATTTTTTTCAAAATACTAATGTACATACTACTAGCTGTCCAACAAATATAGGCACCTCAATGTTTGTACAGATTTTCATGAAAATCCCAGCAGAAAAAAATTCTAAAAATATGAGAGAATCTGTGTGTTGCTGGGGAATGTTTTGGCAATAGTGAGACAGAGTTTCAAAATTATCAGGTGATTAACGACTATTCCGTAGCGAATCAAAGGTGAAAAAGTGCCATAATCATATGCTCATTTTCGAATACTTAACTTTGAATGGCTCTAAGACGTAAGACACTGAACATAAATGATGAAAATTCTGAAAAAATATATGATTTATTTGATCCTTTCTGTGCACAATGGTGAAATTCAGAGCCAAAAATAAGCATTTGTTAATAAGTTGTTAACAAAAACGTAGGAAGGTCTCATATTCGAAACTATAAGGAACGTACAGAGATGATTCTTAAAGCAAATTATACATTTTTGGCTTCTGGCAGTGTTGTACGTACATTCAATGCAATTGTATTCCTTTTTTCGCATCAGGGTTTTGGGTCTTTTGTATTTTTCGAAGAAGAAAATAATTTGTTGAACATTCAAGTGCATTTTTTTCTCATTGAAAATACGTACAACACTGTCAGAAGCCAAAAGTATGTAATTTGCTTCGAAAATCATCTCTCTACGTTTCTTAGTTTCAAAGATAACGCCCTTAACGTATTAGTTGCATCAAGTTGCGTCATACCACCAAATCCAGCAGGAATCGTTATTACGACCCTGATGGAAACTTCTCATATATTTAATAAAATGGATTTACGTTCGCAAAATCGAAAACAAAGTAGTAGTTTTGCATGAATTTCTGAGAAAACTTGGCCATTTTTTGTCTTTTGAGGCATTTGCCGTGCTCAATAAGTGGGAGTTGGCGCATCAAAATTAAAAGTTATTGGATGCAAATTATTATCTGAACTTTCTTTAATAATTGACTAAACTTTAATTTACAAAAAGCTAATATCAAGAACTTCAGTAAGCACTTCTTTTTTCCTTTTTTTTAACTGAGCTTTTTCCACTTAATTTTTAGTGATAATTTCAAAAGCTCGGGATCACGGGCTAAAAAATAGGGAATTTATTTTTGCAGAAAACGAATAAATTGACCCGCGGGGGGGGGCTGATAAAAAATAATCGAAAGTGGATTCTTTGCACCACCAACGTAGATTATAATCTGAATATGCAGAATTCCAAGTAGAAGTTGGAATTATTTAATTGATAAAACTGAAATAGTGTTACCTTTAAAATGGCAATTAGGGCGGAAACTAAGGCTTTCATGTAGACCTGGAAAATTCCAAGTTGTCAATGCTGGTATTTAAAGGCTTGCAATATGTTCGACTTATGAATAAATGCAGAGTCCTTTCTCTATTCCGTTATAAATAATTACAATAAATGTATCCTGTACTGTCATCTAACTAAGATAATTAAAAATAGTGCTAGGTGACATTTTATGTATCGTTTACCGTTACACGCATATCTGATATATGGATTAAAAAACAGGAAAATTTATACAAATAAGTAAAATCATGCATAACTTTCTGCATGATAATTTTATCTCATAAATCATATTGAATCTAATTAAGTGCCAACGTGGAAACTATATCATTGACCTGTATTATAGAAAATAACTTGTTTGTGAAAGTAAAAAAGAAATTTTTTTTTTATATAAAACTTCACACAGAGAGAACTTTTTTTGAATAAAAAAAGACTTTTAAATAATTCCGAATCTATTTCTGCATATCTATAAGGCTGAAGAATCAACTGGCTAATTCGCACCTGGTATTTGCAACCGAGACTCTAAAAGTCGCGATTTACATTCCCTCGAAAGCCTGGAGGAGATTCTCGAAGATACGCCGCGCGAACACATCGCGACTTGCTTTCGCTTGCTAATTGCTACGAATCGGATCGCAGTGCTCCCGCAAGAACGGCGCCTGTATAATCTTGAATCGACTGTGCTCTGCAGGAATCGGTATCAAGATTATGACTTTTGATGACATCGAAAGCAATACGTATCCGGAGGTGCAACATTTGCATTTTGCATACAGCTGCAGAAACGTGATGGCAACTCGGTGATTTTTACGAACAGGTCAAAGTGCGTGCATTACCTGTCAAGCCATTCCGGACGTGGCGCTTATTGCCCACTCGCCTTGCGAATTAGCATAGGAACACACACGTATTTATTCCTTCGTTAATCCGTGAAAAAGAGAACAAAAGATTGATAAAAAACAGGTGCAGGACATAATTCTTTTTGTACAAAATTGGGGTCTTTTTAATTTGACAAATTGTCTAATTTAAATAATCTATATAGGTTTAAGAAATCTCTAAAAATCGCTGAAAAATCTCTGAAAAATCTCTAAAAATCTCTGAATCGCAAAATGAACTTCATTTTTTTTTAACTAGGGAAAAGCCACGCAAAGATAGTGTCTTTATTTTCTGGTCAAGAGTTTCTGTAATTCTTAGTTGTATTGTAGTAGAAAAATGCATTGGACAATGTGAGATAAATCGAGGGTTCATTTTAAATTTCCATACAATGGAAAAGATTACAACGGGAAATTTGACAGTTTTAAGTACTTCTAATTTTAAAACATTGAATTTAAAATATTAATTATGAAATAGTTTAATTTTCGAGGCTTGTGTTTAAGTCTATTAATTCGAAACGTTCATAATGGTAATTTGAGAATGCACCAAACTTTTGCTTTCAGCCCCCCCCCCCTATGCGGCCTTCCGAGAACTTCTGACCCTCGTAGCTTCTCAGGGGAGCAGGGCCACAGCGGTTGCGACTGTCGACTGAAAAGAGCCGCAGTGCGCGAGTACTCAGTCAGGTATATTGCGCAATAGCATACATTCCTATTGGAAACGGTTGAGGCGGCCCTGGCTGTTTACGTTTTGATCGCTCCGAATTCTAATCAAAGTTATTTGAAGGCAGCCCCCGACACTGCACTGAAAATGAGAGTTTGGTGTATAATATTTTGAATGTTTCCTTTTGTATACCAGAAAGTCATTTTTGTCCTTGATTGGAAATACTGTTTTCAATTTTTTTTTCATACTGAATATTTATCAACATTAGTCCATTGGACAATTTTAAAGTGAAGCCACAAGTTGGTCGAAAATGTTTCTTTCGTAATATTTAAAATTGAATGTTTGGTCGATACTTGATAAATTAGACAACTTTGCATGTATAGTGCTTGAATTTCAACAATAATTCATTTTTTAAAATCTAGATTTAAAGAAATTATTTAAGTTTGAAATAATTTTAAAGGGCATAAAATTTCGAATTGCTGAATTATCTCATTTTCTTCAAACTTCGTATACTTAAGTATTCTGACGCGCTGATTACGAATATGATAGTTAAAATAGGTTAGAAGGCATTTTTCATGGTAAACCCATGAAAAATCCATAACAATTATGGTTTTTTTGCGTTTATCTAAGCCAATATGCAATTCTTTTCAAACAAAAGTTATAGATCTCATCAAAATACATATTTTTTGTAAAATAAATTTTTTTGTAAGAGTGACAATTTTCGCGAAAATCAGTCATAATCGATTTTCACATTAAAAAAAATAATAATAAAAACAATAAAATAAAATTCATGACTATCTGCGTTCATCTAATCCATTACGCACAATATCACTAAATATTTTGAAAACAGTTTTATATCTCATCAAGTTACATATTTTTTTTTCTAACGTTTTTATCTGCGAGTCATAGTTTTCGCGAAAATTAGTGATACATCGATTTTCATCAAAAGAACTTTAAAAATCAAGTTTTTGCGTGATTAGCTCAGCCAATGCACAAAATTTCGCAAAATATTTTCAATAAAAGTTGTAGATTTCATTAAGATGCACATTTTTTGCTTTGAACATTTTTTTCTACGAGTGATATTTTTTGATAAAGTTAGTGATGCATCTGATGAAATGTAACAGCTTTCAATGCAATAAGCGAAAAGCCTTTCTCTAGCTTCCGCGCTCATAGTACTTACGGGCGTGTGTTTCTTGCGTGCATTCATAAAAAGAGCTACAACCTTAACCAGTGATATCATGGGGGGAAACATTAACATCACCGAAGCTATAAACTCAACCGCCGAAATTATAAGTAA
>JAAAKG020138151.1:0-12710 GCA_010014905.2 Druon quercuslanigerum
GGAGGTGTGTTAAGGAATAGGAAGAAGGTGAAAGAAAAATGTAAACCCTGAGGGGACACATTAGAAGCTTCCACTAAGAAGAATAAATAAAAAAAATTTTTAATTAACATTTACAACTTGTGTTATTCTTTTTATAAAATATTTAAAGGGTAAGAAATTAACAGGATTAGGATACTGGTGTTTGAATATCAATATAAATAATAATCAATGGTGAAGGAAAAGTCGAGGATTTAAAAAAAAACACCTTGAAAAAGTCTAGGAATGGCTATAACTTCAAATACCTGCCAAGAAGAAAAAATATAAAATTCTAATTTTAATTCACGAATTATTTTACTCTGTTTATAAAAAATTTTACGCTAAACAATTAAAAAATTTAAGATTCTAGATTCGAAAAAATTCTTACAAAAGTCGGGGAATTTCTATAACTTTATATAACTGCAAAGAAGATTTAATTTCAAGAATTTCAATTTAATTTACAAATGGTTTCATTTTTTTATAAAATATTCTAGGAGAAAAAAATTACAATCGTCGAGGATTTGAGAAAATATCGTGCAGAAGTTGGGAAATTTATGTAACATTAAATGACTGCCAAGAAGAATAAATCAGACATTTTTTAATTTCAATTTACAAATTGTTTTATTTTGTTTATAAAATCTTTAAAGTGTAAGAAATTAAAAAGATTAAAATTCTACTGTTTTAATATCAATGGTGAAGGAAAATTCGAGGATTTAAAAAAAAACACCTTGAAAAAGTCTAGGAATGGCTATAACTTCAAATACCTGCCAAGAAGAAAAAATATAAAATTCTAATTTTAATTCACGAATTATTTTACTCTGTTTATAAAAAATTTTACGCTAAACAATTAAAAAATTTAAGATTCTAGATTCGAAAAAATTCTTACAAAAGTCGGGGAATTTCTATAACTTTATATAACTGCAAAGAAGATTTAATTTCAAGAATTTCAATTTAATTTACAAATGGTTTCATTTTTTTATAAAATATTCTAGGAGAAAAAAATTACAATCGTCGAGGATTTGAGAAAATATCGTGCAGAAGTTGGGAAATTTATGTAACATTAAATGACTGCCAAGAAGAATAAATCAGACATTTTTTAATTTCAATTTACAAATTGTTTTATTTTGTTTATAAAATCTTTAAAGTGTAAGAAATTAACAAGATTAAAATTCTACTGTTTTAATATCAATGGTGAAGGAAAATTCGAGGATTTAAAAAAAAACACCTTAAAAAAGTCTGGGAATTACTATAACTTCAAATACCTGCCAAGAAGAATAAATTTAAAATGTTAATTTTAATTTACTAATTAGTTTACTCTGTTTATGAAAGATTCTATGCTAAAAAATTACAATGTAAGATGATGGTCTTTGTATATCATTGATCAGGGAAAAGTGGAGGATTCGAAAAAATTCTTACAAAAAGTCGGAGAATTTCTAGGGTAAAAATTATAAGTTAAAAAGTCTGTTTTTTTAATTTTAGTGGGCAGAGAAAAGTCGAGGATTTGAAAAAAAGCTTGAAAAAGTCGATGAATTTCTCTAACTTTAAATAACTTGAAATTTCGTCTTATGGTAAAAAATTTATCCTTTGTGCTAAAAAGTCACCCTTTTTTAGTCCTTCCATTTTTTTTCCATCCTTTTTTTTTAGAAAATAAAGTTTTATGTTGAAAAATCAGCTTTTTCGGTTGACGGTGCATTTGTTATGGTAGAAAAATAATCTTTCTTTCTTAAAAATTCATCGGCTTGATTTAACTGTTTGGTTAAAGGTTTTTAATGAAACTGGTTAATTAAAATTCAATTTGTTATTGTTAAAGTTTGTCTTTTTGGGTAAAATTTAATTTACATTTTATTAAAATACAATAATAAATTATTTACAATGACTTAAAATGATTCAAATCTATCTAAAATATTCTAAAATATGTAAACTTCTTTGAAGTTTCTTTGAATTATTGCAATTAATTTTAAATCCCTCGCAATCTTTAAAAATATCATAAAATCTTTCACTTTATATATAATGACTTTAAATTATTTAAACCTATTTCAAATATACAAAAATATTTCGAACCCTTTCAAATCTTTGAAAATACCTTGAACTTGTTCAAAACTCCTGAAAATTTTTTGCAATTTTTAAAAATTTCCTGAAATCTGTAAAATTCTTGCAAATTCAATAAAATTATTTATTTCAATTTAAAATTCCTTGAAATCTTTGAAAATGCCCTAGAATCTTTCATGTTCTTTGAAATATTTCCAAATCTCGTCGAATTTCTTTAAATCTGTTGAACCTATTTAAAGCTCTTGAAAATTTCTTGGGATTTGAAAAAGTACCGGAAAATCCTTAAAATACCCTGAAATCTTCAAAATCATTTGAAATTCCTTCAAATTAATGTAATATATTACAAATTTCTTGAAATGTTTTCAAATACCCTAAACTGTTTAAAAAGAATTTAAGAAAGTTCAGAAATAGGTATAGACTTGAATCCAATAAAGTTCAACATATGGGTTAATTTGTTAAAAGAAAAATTTCTTAACTGACATTTTCATTTAAAAAAATGACCACAGTGACTTTATATTGAAAAATGTTCTAAAAAGTGATTTGAGGAAAAAGTGACTAAAAGTGGCTAAAAGTGTAGACAAATTTTCAATAAAATAATTGAATTCTCAAATAAAAAAGATTATTTTTCCTGCCAGTTGTATTTTTAAACAAAAAAACATTAATTTTAATTTTTTAGCCCAAAAATCAAAGAGGTTCATTTTCAAACGAGTAAATGAATTTTTAACCAAATACATGAATTTTCTATCAAGAAGATTAATTTTTTATCAAAAGGGACTTATTTTCAACTAAAATGATTAATCTTCAGTAACAAAAAAATTACTTTCTAACAAAGGAGTTACAAAAAAAACTTTTCAACAAAATGGTTAAATTTTTTAATGAAATTCATAATTTACATTAAATTTTTTGAACGAATATAATGTAATTAAATTTTCAAACAAAAAATATTAATTATGCATGCAAAATATAATGATTGATAATTAAACTAAAAAATATTTTTAATTTCATGTCAGGTTAAAAAAAAAATTGTAGGCAAACTATAGTTTGTAGGAAAATATCATTTTTAAATTGAAACAAAAATTTCAAATAATTTTTTTTTTTTACTTTCTGACGCTTGAAAAAAATTTAATAATGCTGTATAAATTCTTAACAGTTAATTAAAGTGCTTCTTACATAAATTAGTGACTTTTCCCTAAATTTTAAAACTTATATATATATATATATATATATGTACATGTATTACACAAAATTACGCTCACTAAAGTCCCTTGTAAAATGAACTTAAGAAATCGATCTTCTTTAGCTAGACACCCATAATAAAAATGTTTGTTTTGCTTTAATGATGAATTTCGAACTATTTTTAGAATTTTTTAATGCGTTAAACATTAGTTAATTGAATTCATGAATGTTATTTTTATTTCAGTTTTACCATTTTCCTACTCTATCAGTTTATACACGTTACATTATAAAATTAAGAAGCAGTAAATTAATTCTCACCTTGAATCGGGATAATAAAAACCAGGGCATCTTGATCTTTCTTGCACTAGGTTATAATTTGCAAAGGCAATCTATTTTGAATATATAATTATGTTAAACATTTTTCGAAAAATTTCTTACTACCAATTTTTGCCAATGAATTTTTATAAATTTTTGGGATAAAATAATTTTGCCGATTATATATATAGTTAACGAAATATAAAAACTCACAAATCTAAAATTACCAAACAAAAAATAATAAAAGTACGACATTTGTTCATTAACGAAATTTGAGATTTCCAGAAATAATAAATTCCCGATTTTTAAAATTGTAAATGACTCAACATGGAACTTTCCACTAAGCTGTTGTAAATTTTAAACTGCATGCATGTAAAATAAAATATTATTCTAGCAAATACAAAATATTAATTATGAAATTTTTTTCGGAAATTAAAATTTTTTGAATTTTCCAATGATTCTATACTTTTTCAGAACCTCCTAAAGTTAATATCAATCCACGGTATAAGACGCTTTTTCTACGTCAGCAAATGTACCGAAAACTTTTTTCTTTAATCTCAAACTTTTTTCGGTAATCTGTCTTAAGCGAAATATTTTATCCTAGAAAAAATCCACTTTGGACTTCCCATATCTTTTCTTCGGTTCTTTTCATTATACCCTTGAACTACATTATTTCTGTGACTAATTACAAGGGTGCCTAACCAAGAGACGTTAGAAAGTGGAAGGTACGTGACCTACATTATTTCGGTGACCACTCACAGGGCTATTTCTTGAGGGTTACAACTTTTATTTAAGACTATAATTCCTCTCAGTGGAATATTTATCGAAAAATATTAAATAAAATGAAGAAAAGGCACCGTTTTTTGGGTTTTTGACCTAGAACTAACTATTTTTGAATAAAGTTCCTGAAATTACTTACCTTCTGGAGATTTAGCAAAATATACTTGTTTCGAACATTATCACCTTTTTCTCGAAAAATGATGACTCTCGCATCATTCACCTGCGTACATTCATTTGAGTCCGCCCTTGCCTGTCGCCTACAAGAGTTTAGTTCGCGCGCTCCAAGTTTTGCATTCGCAGTTTTTTACCTATTCAGTTTTTTGAAAAAAGGTTTTCACAGAAAACTACCTTATAGTTTTCTGAACAACTTCTCCACAGAAAGCTTATACTTGCTCAAACTTCGCTCGATAAACGAAGCGATCGAAGATTATAAGGAATTAAATTCGGAATAGCCTAGAAAACAATTTTTTATTTTGTTAGAAATAATGTATTGTCTCTAAATTTCATTTAAATATTCCAAAAAATGTAGATGTGACGACGAGCGAGAGACGAAACATTAATTACATCATTATCATGGTTGTCTCGAAAACTATAAAAGATTAAACTTTTTCCTAGAGGAAAAAAGAATTGCACCATCTAATTTCCTATAAGAATGCATTCTTAAAAAATCAAATTTTCAAATTTCAATTTTTAGTTGCCAGGTGCCAATCTCCCTCCAACTTTACCGAGTTATGTCCCGTTCTGGAATCGGAACGCTCAATTTTGAACAATATATAAAAGGTTTTATCGAGGGCTACAATTTTCATTTAAGACGCCCCCCCCCCCCCCAAGTAAATATTTATTGAAATATAGTGAAATTACGAAAAAAACATCGATTCTTGGTGTTTTGATCTCGAAAATCAAATTTGCCGGTATTTTCACACTCATTTTCGCAATCAGCGAGTCAAAATACGTGGGTGTACCTATCCTGGCGATAATATCGGATAGGAATTCATTCCGAAACGATCCGAATCATTCCCAAACCTGTACCGGCATCAATCCGAATTTCTCTAAACTAATAAAAAAACATATGCCCGCTGCGCGCGCAGCGCTTGGCGCAAAGTTTGATGGCACCGGAGGCGCGCGGGTACCCTCTTGCGCTTCACGCTCGTTTCCGTACGTTAAATCCGTACACTTTAACTACATCTTTTACTTTACTTACTTTTTTGAAAAAGTCGATTTTAATCCGTTTTTCACTTCAACTCGTGCTCTGTTTGTCAGTTTTTGGAATTTTTGAATGAAATTTTCAGCAGATATACCTTAGGGTATGCTTTGATTCATAGAGAAACAGGAATTCAAAATAAAAATTTTGAAAAATTTATATTAATTTTTTTCTGATGCTCGGCGTGAATCGGACTTTTGTAACTTCCAACGTTTCGTTTATTGAACGAATTTTGAGCAAGCAAAAACTTCTCGTGACAAAAATATGGAGAAAACTATGATAAAGTTTTTTAAAAAGTTTTTTATCTAAATAGATAATAGTTTAGGAGTAGTGATGATATTAGTTAATGTCAGCTCTGGAGTTTTCGAGTGTATTATAGACTTTGAGGCTTACCGCCACTGCCGCCACATCACGATCTCTCGCTAGTGAGTTTTTTCTTACAATATGATAATGATTAAATTTTTTAGTGCATAACAATTTAGCAAGAGTAAGTAGATAAAACACCCATGAATT
Source organism: Druon quercuslanigerum (assembly GCA_010014905.2). Lineage (NCBI taxonomy): Eukaryota > Metazoa > Arthropoda > Insecta > Hymenoptera > Cynipidae > Druon > Druon quercuslanigerum. The sequence continues at coordinate 6,050 of JAAAKG020138151.1, forward strand.
ATATTGATTTTTTAATGTATTTTTCCGGCTTATTTAGATGTAAATGTAAGAAATTCTAATGTTTCCTAATGTTTACACCTGCATTCGGCTTAACTCGCAAATGACCTTGAAAATTCGCATTGTAAACAAACTTATGCTACAATTCATTGCACTTTTTCTAAATCCATTTTTGAGTTGATTTTAAAATAAAAACAGATCAGTTAGTCCTTATTCACTGGACAGTTCACATCTGAGTGTAAAGATTATATTGAATCTAGTTTGAATGTTTTTTGCTTAATAAAAGTGAAGTGGCGCGAAATGTTCGAATAATTTTTCTACTCAAATTATAAATTGCTACTGTTCATATCATTTCCCAATAAATTTTTATTATTAGAATTTCATAGAATCAAATCAAATACAAAGAACTAAATAATATGCAAAAATAATAATATTTTAGCTGCTCATGCGTAAAAAAGTAAAATAAAATAAAAATTGGAAAACAGTAATCAAACAAAAATTAGATAAAAATATTAGTTTTTCATGTATTTGTAGGGAAAATAATACATTTCAAATCGAAGAATACCGAAAAGGTACATATGCCAAGGAAACTTTTTACTCCACTGCATGGAATATGTGAAGATTGAAAATAAGTGAAGCCTGCACTATACACTATTTACCAAGTGGAAACGTTCAAGTTCAAGTTAAATTGTTATTTACTAAGAGATATAATGAATATCGTATTAAAATCAAAAACTCTCTAGCGAGCAAACGTGGCGCGGCGGTATGCCCCAGAGTGCTGACATTAACTAAAATCATCATTACTCCTAAAATATTAACTATTCTGATCTAAAACTTTTCGAAAAAAGTTTCTTACAGTTTTCTCCGCATTTATGTCACGAGAAGTCTTTGCTTGCGCAAAATTCGCTTGATAAACGAAACGCTGGAAGTTACAAAAGTATGATTCACGCCGAGCATCAGAAAAAAATAAAAATTTTTCAAAATTTTTATTTTGAAGTCCTGTTCTTCTGTGAATCAAAGCATACCCTAAGGTATATCTGCTGCAAAATTGCATTCAAAAATTCCAAAAACTGACCAACAGAGCACGAGTTGAAGTGAAATACGGATTAAAATCGACTTTTTCAAAAAAGTACGTTTTTTGGCTATAATTTTTAAAGTAAAAAATTCACAACTTTTTGTCTTTTGAAAAAAAGAAGGGCAATCAAATTTCACATCCATATATTTCTTTTAAAAATTAAAATTCGAAAATTTGTTCGAAAGCCTCCAGGGGACTTCGTTTTTGCACGAGAAAATTTTGGGTGCCCTTATTGCATCCGGACCATCAATTGTAACTGAAAAATTTTTCGATTTGTTTTTAAAGGAGGTTCTCAAAGCATCTACGCCTTTCATGATTACAATCTTATTACGAAGCTCGCGCTTCGCGCTCGATCCTTTGTTTCTAATTGAAAAACTTCATCAAGATAATTTGTAAATCTTGTTCAAATCTACTAAAAACAAGGCTTTAAAAAATTTTTTCCTTTTTTTGAAGAATTTCACAATTTTAAAAAGCATATAACTTATTGAATTTCTATCGAATTTTAACATGTCATCAGGATAATTTCTTAGTCTTTTTTCCATGGATCAGACATTTTGTTACAAGTTTCTAAAACTAAGATAGTTTCTAAATATATTTGATGTATAACAAAAAAATTTAATGATATTTTCTAATCTGCCAGAAAAATATTTTTTTCATTTTTCTGAACATTTTCAAAATTTTCAAAAGTATATTACTTTTCTAATTTTCATCGAAACTGATAATTTTATTTGTATAATTGAGTGTAAGAATTGTAATAGAGTTTATATTGGCCAAACCAAACGACCTCTTAAAAGCTTAAAAACAATATCTACAGGCCTATGTAAACACTCTACAAAATATGATCACCTGTTTAACTACGATTCAAAAGATGTAAGAATTTGTAGCCTAGAAAATAATTATCATAATAGAAATATTCTGGAAATGATCCATATTGTAAAAAATGAAAATACTGTGAATTTTAGATCTGATACTGAAAATCTTAGTAACATATATATAGACGTAATAGAATCTTTCAGTCATTTTCGGTAATTTTACAATTATTCTCTTCTCCAGTCCCATAACCTCAAACTTTCAGTATGGCCACACCAACATGTGGTCCCACTTTATTACAATTTTTATATAATAATTAAAGTTGTAGTAACAAACAAACGTGAGTTTTAAATTCTTAAAAAAGTAATTAAAGAACTTTTACAAAAAATTGGGATTTAATATGTCATTATTAGGAAATTTAAAAAGAAGAAAAAAAGACAAGAAAATGGGATCTTTTAACAAAAATTTCACTCTTTATTATTATTAAAAAGCAAACTATAAGTATAGTAATATATTTTAAATGTCATCATAGCCTTCTATTTTTATATAGCTGATATTATTATCAATACTTTTGTACTTTTAGAAATTTTTAAAAAATTGGATCTGGACCTAACCTAAAATAGAAAAAATACTTATGTCTTCGAAACATGTTCATTTTATAAACTTCCAAAACTTTTTTTAATTAAATAAAATTTTAATTGTTATCTAGACGACTAATGTGGTAAGTGCGCATTATTGTTATGAATATGTATGATAAAAAACTTTGTGCTTTATAAAATAAAAATTGTATATTTTTCTTTGTATTCGTTACAGTTCTGATGAGGCTATAATATTATAATGAAATGCATTAAAAATTTTGTCAAATAAACATTGTTTATTTCAAAACTTTTAAATTTTAAGACCAAAGACCATAAGAAGAAAAACATCTCTACTTATAACTAGGTCTATAATCAACAAAAATGATTTGAAAAAAATATCAAATATTGAAAATGCTCTAAATTTTTCAATTTTTATTGAAAATATCTGCCTAATAAACTTAACCTTCATTTTGAGAACCTTAAGAAGTGTACCAAACGCTGACTCAATTGGACAAATCCTTTAAAAGTTAGCATGGTTACAACATTCAGGTCACCATACATACAGGCAGACAGACAGACAAACACCGACAAAATTTAATGATTTTCGGACTCTGTGAGTTCCGAAGCGAAAAGGTCCGTTAAAAACCAGCGATCGAAAATTTGGACGATTAAATTACAATCTCATAAATGAGAATGTAAAAAATTCTCAATTACCTTCGATCGAAATCTGTTAAATATTAATTTGACTCAATTGGATTCAATCTGAATCAACCTGAGCCAGATTCTCAATTCGAATGTATCCGAACTCGGAGTAAAGTTAACCGATTTTCAATCTAAATGAATCCAATTCAATCCCAACTCTGATTTATTCGGATTCATTCGGATTGAAAATTCATTATATATCAATTCGATTTCAGATTGAATCGGATTCATTCGGATTGACAAATTAGTTCGGATTGGTCAGATTAAAAGTTAGGATTAAACCGGATTGAGTCAGATTAATTTTTAACCGATTTGAATCAAATAAAGTGCAGAACTTTTTTTGGATTGATTCGGGTTTATTATTATGCATATTTCGGAATAAATCGTAATGATTCGAAATGAATTCCTATCCGAAACTTTCGCCAGGCTAGTTTGAAATCGATCAACGTTTTTTCTTTTCGGAACTGCATCCGAAATTTTAGTTTAGGTTATCTTAAATGTTTAGAAGTCTTTTTAAAGTTTCTCTAGATGCAGATTCTTAAAAAAATTATATTTGTATAGCCTTAAAAACCAATAAACAAATAAACCTAAAAAATAAATAGCTATTAAAAATTTATATTTTGTATTCAGAATTATTTTTTCGTGGAAAATGAGAATCTACACACAAACTTGTGTAAAAAAATGAATTTCTCATATGGTGAATATCATGTGCCCTTAATTAACCCAATGTTTGATTACTCTCTATACGCCCGTGTCTTGAGGGTTGCCTGTCAACAGGCAATATTTGATTACACTCTTGAGAATTGCGGCCTAATCTTTAAAGTGATGGTATTTTTCTACTTTTTTAATTTCCAAAAGTGTTCAGTGATTAAATTTTCATTACATTAAAAATTTGATTAATTACAATTTTCAAATTCATTTTTTCAGATAAGATAACGTTCATTAATTACGTAAGCATGATTTTTAAAATTATAGACTCCATACTGTTCGGATTCGTAAGAGTTCCATGACTCTTCTATTTTACTAAAATTTTTACTAATTTACTTATTATTTATTTATTTATTATTTTATTATTATTATATATTGTTATTATTTATTTTTCATTTATTTACTAATTTTACTGATTTTAGTGAAAATGTCAAAAATATATCAAATTTTTCACTGTCAAAGAGATCTGAAAATAAATTTAAGATATTTCAAAACATTTTCGAATTTCATGAAATTTTAAGGAAATTCAAAAGATTTAAAGGGATTTTAAAATTGAAGGGTTTTTCTAATGTTGGATAATTTTAATGGAATTGCATAAGATTTCAAAAGATTTATAAATATCTTTAAGGATATTAAGAGATTTTGATGGATTTTCAGATATTTTAAAGGGGTTTCGATTATTTTACGGGATTAAAAAGGATTTTAAAAGATTCCCTTGCAAAAATATATGATTGGAAAAAAATGAAAACCGTGTCATCTTTTTTGTGTCATTCTTTCCTTGTAGTTTTCTCGCTGTCGTCTTAATTTTCGTTTTTCCTATCGTTCTTCTGTGGTCGCGAAAAAACTGCAAGAAAAGAATGACAAAACAAAGATTACAAGCTTGTCATTTTTTTTCTATCATAAATTTACGTAAGGATTTCAAAAGATTTAAGGGGATTTTTAAGGCTTTAAAATAAAATAAAGGATATAAAATAATTTTGAGGAGTTTATTGTAATTGTAATCAAAAGATGTTAGGGAATCTGGAAAAATTTTAAAGAATTTCCACAGTTTTTTATGGATTTCGAGGAATTTCTATGAAATTCAATTATCTTATAAGAATTTCAAGATATTTTATATAATATCCGTGGAATTTATAGTCTTTCAAGAAATTTTCACATTGTTAAAAAAATTTAAAGAAATTTACAAAATTTGGAAACGAATTTACGGAATTTTCAAGTTTTTTTGAATATTAAAAAGAATTTTAGAAGATTTCAAGGAATTTTAAAGTCTTTTAAAAAATTTCGTGGAATTAACAATATTTCAGGAAATTTCAAGAACTTGGAAAAAATTGTGACGGATTTTAAGAATTTAAATTAATTTTTAAGGGATTTTAAAGATTTTAAAAGAATCTCGTGATATTTCGGAATAGTTCATGAAATTTCATAAACTTTTACCGAATTTTAAAGATTTTTATACATTGTGAATATTTAAAGCGATCTCAAGGTTATCAAAAGATTTCACATAACTTTAAATCTTTAAAGGGATTTGCACAGTTTTTAAAAGATTTCGACGGATTTCCAGGGAACTCAATCAGCTCTAGAAGATTTAAAAAAATTATGTATCATATCCGTAAAATTTAAAGGACTTCAGAATACGATTAACTTGTTTAATTTTTTTTTAGAAAATTGAATTTCAAAAGGATTTCCGAACATTATAAAGGATTGAAGGAAATTTCGATCAATTTGATTGTATTTTAAAACATTTTAATGGATTTAAAAAACATTTTCAGGGATTTCAAGAGATTGTGGAAGAATCCCACGAATTTTTAAGATTTTAAGGAATTGAAGAAATATCAAATATTTCAAATGAATCTTGTAACATTTCGAAATGGTCCATGAAGTTTTAAGGAATTTTTACTGCTTTTTTGAAGATTTTAAGGGAAATATTTAAAAAATCTTAAGGAATTTCCACATTTTTGAAATGGTTTCAAGGGATTTCCAGGTAACTCAATATTCTTAATTACAAGAGAGTGCGATATCCATGTATTGTATAGAATTTTAAGAAATTTTTGTATAATTTAAAAAAATTTAAGTGAGTTACAAAATATTCAAAACAATTTACCGAATTTTAAAGGATTTCGAGGTAGGGTTGAGCGAAAATGCTATAATTAATTGATTAAACGAACGATGATGAGTTAGATAGACGCATAAACGAAGGTAAGAAGGTTATTGGTAGAGCAGGCCCTCTTATCAGAAGTAAAAATGTATCAAATAAGGCTAAAATGGCAATACATAATTCCATATTTGTACCAACTGTACTATACGGCAGCGAGACATGGACATATGAAGAAAAGGATAAGAGTAAAATTAACGCTATCGACATGAGATTCTTGCGCATAATATGCGGGAAAACTCTGATGGACCAACTGAGTAACGAGATAATCCTTAAAGAATGTCGCGCGGAAGAAACGCTAGTTGACACATGGGTAAGAAATCGGTTAAGATGGTTCGGGCATGTTGAGAGAACGAAGGATGAACGACTAACGAAACAGGTATATCAAGTAAAGTAAATGGCAGCGTGCCCAGAGGCTGACCGCGGAAGGAATGGTTAGAATGTGTGAATGGGTATAGCCCAAATGAGCGCCAGCTACCTGGGTTTCCTTCCCCTTCCAGTGGGACCCATACCCCTCACACTTCTCTCGGCGCGCTTACTCGCATTGTCTCCCGGAGCGCGAAGCCTATTGTCGCTAACGACCCTAAAGAGCCTCCGACTACCCTTCCAATTTATCGATTCAAAATTTGAAAAAAATGA